>JAEKOY010000335.1:0-26272 GCA_021234595.1 Delia radicum
TGTTATTGTACTTACCATTTTACGGAATTGCCAAAAGTCTGTAGCAGACACAAATGTTTTTATTGCCCATTGTTTAAAAAGTGTCTTTGGTACCATTTTATTTTGTATCTCTTGGAATATATCCCTTAACATGGCATGTGTTATTTGTGCTCCTTGTGATTGAACTTCCGACAGACGTTCATAATACTTCATGATAGGCAAATCATGCTCTACATCCATTTTGGCACAAGTGCTCTTATATATTTCATATAATGATATACTCGCAGGATTATCTTCGGCCAAACGCATTTGCGGTGAAATTGGTACCACACGTGGTACGGTAATATTCAAAAATCGTCGTGTTGTCTCTTTTTGTTTTTCCAAATAATAGTTTAACATGCGCAGTAGTTGCAATACGCGTTCTTCGCGACGAGCATCACCCAAACCAGTATCAATGACCACCAGATAGGGATAGATTTTGCCATTAGTTCCACGTATATGTAAACGACGAGCTGCCGTGTTATTCTTTTGTACAATTTCAACTCTAGGCATAAATCTAGATATTCTTATATGATAATGTGAGGACGAAGGTATGAGGAATTCGCCCGGCAATTCCACTTCGGCTGTTTTCTGACTAAAATTCGACAAAAAGCGACATTTGTCCTCTATAAGGAACGATGTGGGCAATTTCTTGACCTTAATTTCTAATGCCTTAATCCAAGACTTTAGTTTAGTTATTAAATTGTGCAACTTCATTGAGTCCGGCTTAGTGAAGTCAAAATCGCGGGTAAATTGTTCTTTCATCATTTGGAAAGCAGGATCTTGGAAAGTAACCTGAGCTCGACGAGCCAATGACTCTGAGGCGGCAGAATTTGATGATGATGAAGCCACCGATCCCGGTATATTTTCAATGCCAATACCAAATGTTGAGCCCAGCTTTTTAACAAAGTGCAAAGTGTGTGGTGTAATTGTGGCCTCACTTACCGTACTTCTTGTTTCAAACGCTATAGCATAACACTTAATTAGACCCTGTCTAAGTTGGCGCAAAACCTCTTCAGTCCAACTTTCTCTAAACCAAACCATTTGATCAACTATACCCTCCAGCGAGCTAAGTATAGTGGGATGTATTTCTCTTTGGACATGCATGACCTTAGAGCAACGCCACATTGGTGGAGTGGCCTTAATGGGATTAACCGATGTTGGTCCAGAGGAAGTGGCGGTATTGGTAAATACTTGATTCATGTTACTTTCTAGATTTTGCTAAAATTTTATATTAAATATTTTTTATAATAAAATAACACATTTTTATTTTTACAAATCGTAACTTACTTGATGATTATGTGGCCTTCCAGAGGCCTGTTCAGCAGTCTTATGTTTTTCTCGTTGCTCTATTTTCAGAGTCAAATATAAAGTGCGTATAGGAAAGTAAACAGCCTGAGGATACAAACGTCCTACCTAAAAAACGTAAAAATAATTCCTTTTAAAATTGTTATCCTCATAAAACGGATGTAATTATAACAGCAAAAAAGACCTTCTCTTGCAATACATTATTTCTATATAATTCCGGAAAGTTAAGTCTAGAAAAATCGCACGATTGTTTTTTTTTTTTACATTTAAACAACGAAATCAATAAAAAAATCTAAAAAAATTAGAATTTTCTATTTTCTTGCAGATTCCTACAACACTAATAAGCATAATTATTAGGCCGGGTCGATTTGTATGGAGGCAAAAAAATCGCTCAACGTTCAAGGAAAATCGTATTCTAGGGATCAAAATAAGAAACTTTGCCGAAGGAACCATACCTCTAAAACGAATTCTGATGTCCCGACTTTTGACCCGTAGGGTCAAATTTTGAAAAAGCCCTCTTTGATATTTCAGAAAGTAGGATGAATCTCTCCAAGATTATGGGAGATACTTCTTCTCCGGGAGACGCGCTAGCAGATTAATGCATAAATCATCATTCTAGGGGTTAAAATTTAAGTTAAAAGAGGGCCTTTTCAGCCGTGTTTTTTTAGCAAAATGTACAAATCTCGGTATAGAGATATTTCAGAAAGTAGGAGGAGTCTTTCCAAGATTAGGTTCTCTATTTCTTCTCCGGAAGAAATAGAGTATAAATATATTCGATTGGGTTGGATTCGATTGGGGCACTCTAAATGGGTCAAAGTGGGATTTTTCAAAATTTCACCCTACGGGTCAAAAGTCGGGACATCAGAATTCGTTTTAGAGGTATGGTTCCTTCGGCAAAGTTTCTTATTTTGATCCCTAGAATACGATTTTCCTTGAACGTTGACCGATTTTTAAATCGACCCGCCCTAATAATTATACTTAAATAAAACCTTAACTTCCGTAGATTTCAAAGTTCAATTGCACGGTATTTAGACAAAACTCCCAAAAACAGGGAGTAACAATGAAAATGTAAGAGTTGAAATATCCCGAAAACTAACAGTATGATTTAAAATTTCTCCATATTTGTGTTCAGCATACTAAAAATTTAATTATTTAAAAATCCATATTGTAATACAAAATTCATCCAGGCTAAAAAACGTATTCCATAGCAATAACAATCCTGAACAAGAACTTAAAACTACAATAAAAAAAATAATATATGCATAAATCATTTCACCTAAAATCAAACCTAACTCTTTACGCAAAACACATGTATTGTAAGAAGAGTTTCTTCCAAAATACAATATTTGTGTATAAAAAAAAAAAAAAAAAAAATCAAAAACTTACATGACTTAATAAATTCAATATAACATTGCCATCGTATTGCACCAAACAGCAGAGCAGTTGTGGTATCCAAGGTAGCCAGTACGAGGGAGGTACACCCACCACATACTTCTCTAGAGTACTCATTAAAGCATTATTGGCATTATCGTAAGACAAGAACCATAAAACTTTAGCCAAATATTTACGAGTCTTGCTCTCGCTTTGATGACGGCAGGCATGTAAGTAGCACGTTAATGCACTGACTCCCAAGGCGATTTGTTTGTCACGCAAAAACATTTGTTCCATAAAATCTCCCCACATGGCCCATGCCTTAGTTAGGCCATCATGTAATTGGACAGCCGCGCTAAATGCCTTGCCAGCTTCTTCGGAACGACCTATTTTGGCCAGTAGTAAACCCTTAAGTGCATAGAATTCTGCATTCATTTCGGCGGTAAAGTATTTGAGGTTTGTAGATTCTATAACCTCTAAAGCTTCATTTAGATCGTTGCGACCAGCAGATGAGGCAGTTTGTATGTAACACTTTACTTGTTGGCGTATTTTCTTTAGGTAGAAAAAAAAAAAAAATCACAAGAAAATTGCATTTAAAAAAATAAATATTTGATTTATCAATGCACATTGCATCAAACATCTTATAAAAGTGATTAAAATTTCATTAATTATTTTAAAGTCCATTTATGGCAAACTAGAGATAAGACAAATTCTCGTTTAGTAGGAACTATTTTCAAAGTTGAAGAATTTGGCAACAGTTTTCATATAAAAAATCATCTGTTAATACGAACTGGTTTAAGACGGGCTCTCTCGGTTTGAAGTATCTGCCTATGTCAGTCCTTCAAACAAAATTGCATATACCTTTCCACTTTTAATATGAACTTTCTAACATTTTGCGATTTTTCATTTATATTTTCTTTCTTATTACCAGATTTTGATTGAATAAACCCCTCTAATATTTTTTAACCTTTTACTTTCGAAATCCAAAGAAACGTTTAAATTTAGAATGGTAAAAAGTTTTTTTTTTTTTTGTTAATGTTATTTTGCAAAAAAATATAAAAAATACCTCTTTTTAATTATTCATTTTAAACAGATTGACTATTTTTTTTTTTCTTTTAAATATCATTAATGAAATTAAAATCACTTTTAGAAAATGCAGCTTTAGAAAGAATATTACCTGAAAACAATCGACAATAGGAACTGATGGAATGGTATATATTCGCGAAAGAGTTTCCTGACATACTCCTGTTAAATTATGCTTTCTAGCAATTTTACCAAAATAAATAATAGCTTGAGCCGAGGCATGTACCCCTAACATAGTATTACCCTGATCGGGCTGTTGTTCCAAGTGCTGTGTTATAATCTGATAATGATGCTGACGCCAAGTGAATATATCCGACCAGTGTGAAAGATCATCGGCTATAACAGGCAAACGATTTCTCCAGGTCTTTACAATGGCTTTCATATCATGTAACGAGGTATTGCGTGACTGCAATAGACCCTGATGTATTTGACTGGCTTCGTGTAATTCGATTATTTGTTGTGCTGCCTGCAAATACTGCAGATGAATGTGCGAGACTATATGTGGTAGACGACGCCATTCACGTATACACAGACCTGAAGCTATTTCCACATATTTTTCCACATTTGCCAATTGTCGCTCCTCTGGATGTAATATGGCCAAGAAGCCCTTATATAAATTTACCTTATAGCCATATTGTTTTGAATAGGCTTGTTCAATTTTAAGTAAAGCCTTTTTCATGAGATTCCAATCTGGCACACGCCAGGCACTTTCCATTATAAGAATTTCATGTTGTTCTCGATTAGTCTGGGCGTAGTCTAGTAAAATGTCCCATTGATTGAGTTCTTTTGCACAACGTATCCAATGATTTTCCCATACCATAATTTCACTATTCATATGAGCATTACAGATGCCATTCGATAAGTCATCTTTAAACTTGGACATTGCCAAGTCGTAAGCACCCTGGGCCTCTTCAAAGAATCCCATTTGCTCGTAAGAAATAGCAACATTTGTTTCAGAATACTGGGCATATTTCATCCATAAACCAGCCCATAAATCTTCTTCATGCATGGCCGAATACATTTGTGCTAGGGAATCGTGTACTGAAGTTTGATTGCCATTATTATCTTGTTGCTGTTGATCTGTGTAGTCCATAAGTAAACCAGGGTTGTTGACATTTTGCTTAGAAACCATTTCTTCCAATACGAGAGTCATACGATGCCACAGATTATGAGCTTTACCCAAGTAGGTGCACAAATTGGGGGGAATGTAAATTTTCGGATTACATTGGGTTAAACCTTCGACAAAAGTATTTATGGCACTAGGTGATGAATCTTTTTGTATGATATTAGTGCCAGAAGATAAAAATGGTATCACTTCTTTGATGATTGTGTGTTGCTGATCACTGCTGAATATTGACCATATACGAGGAAATATTGATAACCAAACGCTTTCGGCCAAACTGGTATCCATGTGACATAATTGCGATGTGGCCACCAATAACTGATCTGTACGTATCTTACGATTTATTTCCAAAAACTCAATTTGACGATGTATCAGCTTGCATATTTTAATCTTTCTAGTGGGCAACAATCTATCATTATCCGTTGGTTCTGGCTGGGTGGTGGTATTTATAAAATCCAAATTTACATCAACATCAAATTCTTCATCTTTATCATCTAGACCTTGAGGCATATCCATACAATCTGTATGCGAGGATGTATATATAACGAACTGACTTTTTTCTTCATTATCGGCCAAATTGATTATGGATGTTATACTGGGAATTTTATGCATATCATTAGCATTCTGTATGGGTGTCATAGTATTGGCCGTTAACACCAATAGTTCTATGCATTGTTTAATCCAATAGTGGGTACCTATGGAATCCCATGCTTGAGAACATATGATATAAAGTAAACGATCATGCAGACGTCGGCGCATAGAAGCATCAATTATTTCAAAGAATTTAGCTCTTATGGTAGGATTTTGACTACGTAGTCCTGTTAGGAAAGCTCCCTCTAGTTTAGCACTCAATTCAGTTTGTTTTAAATACTCATCTCTATAGATATAGTTAATCATTTCGAGAAATTGTATGTGCAATTCAGGTTCATCATAGAACTTCTTTTCAACATATTGCATTAGTTTTACCAACAATACAGATTTTTCACGTATAGAGGGAATTTGTATCGTGGGATTTTGTTCTTTAACTCTAATCCAATCATCAAGCATCTTGACGATACATTTTAATATTTTTGAATCATTACTCTTTTCAATCAAACTTACTATAATACTGCCTATTAACAGCTTTCGTACTTCTACACTCATTATAATTATGCGATTTTTAATCATGTCCAATGAAAGTATCAACAATTCCAAAGATAAGTGATTACCTTCCGCCAAAGGAGTTGTTACTGGGGTACTATTATTTTGCATGGCTATGTGTTCTTTAGTCAGACGATTTAATACCCTTATAAATTGTAGCATTAAACGATCGATATATTCAGGATTATTGGCACAACAGGCCTTTAAAATCATTAATGTTCCAAATAGTGAGGAGGGATTAGGCTGAGGACTTTTTTCATAGAATGTCAAGTTATCCACAATCATCTTACTAATGGCACTGTATAGTAATTCTAGTTCATCATTTTTATGTTGTGAATCTGGTGGAAATATTGTCATAAGACGTGTAATGAGTACATGCATTAAACGTACGATCTTTGTGTTGGGATGTATAATACAGGCTGATAAACCTTTTTGTATTGGTCTTATTATAGCCAGTAATTGATCTGGTTTCATGATATTTGTCAAAAATGTTAAAAATCTAAAGCCGTACAAATATTATTGATATTTGTATGAGGCGATTCGATTGTGGTAAAAATCTTATCCATCCAATTTAATTTCAATTCAAATGGTTGAGGCCAAACATCTGGACGCATGGCCGTTTTAAGTAATATAATACATCTGGAAATGGATTTAGAAATTTATAAATATTTAGTCGAAACTAGGAAAATTCAACTTTTGTTGTAACGACTAAAGAAAAGTCTAGCTCTTTTAAAGAATTCCTCAAATTGAAAAATTATTTAATCGACATTTTAAAAGCAGATTAAAACAAAAATAAACTTTTTTTTTAATACTAAAACTTACCTTCGGGATAAATTATCTCCTGAATTGAGAATTGTAGGTTGACTATCATTAACCTGACAAGCTAATCTTATAAGGAAATTTAAAACTGTGTCACAGTGTACCTTGCCGATTGAACGGCAATTTTCATCCACTTTAATACTTAAAGAAGAAGAAGCTTCACTAGTATCTAAAAGAACATACAAAAAACAACATGATCCAGCGAATATAAATGTTAAATTTTCGATTAAACTTACTGCTACGTGTTGTGTCAGTTATTAACTTTTTACGTTGGGATTCATTAAAATCTTCACCGGTGGTTCTTTTTACAGAAGTTTTATCGTCCATTTCATCGTCTATAGAAGAATTTAATTTATTTTCACTTTCATCATCTTTAATGCGTTGCAGCTCCCATTTGATAATAACTTCAGCCAAATCTACTGATAGTTTTTTATGTTCCAAGGATGCGTTGGGAGGAAATCCTAAGCGTTGCATGTAATTAACCAAATGTGTAACCAATTGATGCCTGACAGGGAAATAAACCTTGTAATGACGAACAATTAATTGTAAAATATGGAATAATTGTTGCATTGAATGTCCTTCTTCGACAATTATTTTTTTAGTCCAGTGAGTCAACATCGTATTGCCGTCTTCCATGCGCAAAGGCATGGCAGGTGTTAAAACATCTAAAGCTTGTCTTACCACAGGTCTGGCTTCCAAAGCATGCCCTTTTAGCAACGAATGAAATACTTGCAATACAATTTTCTTATGTATTGCCAGACGAGCGATAATATGAGCTAATAATAAATGGCCATGATAGCGGGCCGTAGGATCTACAGAATTTTTACTCAATAGACAAGGCCAAGCGAAGGTCATGAGACGTCTTAGTTTATTACCTTGACGCTTATTATTAGCATCTCCATCGTGTATATGTTGTGATGCCCGTTCTACCAGAAGACAGGCAAACTGTAGTAAAGCAATTCGTACAGCATCATCATTTGCATATGGCTTATCAGGATCAAATACTTTACTTATGAAAACAGAAACAATATTGCTATCATCTTCTTGAAAGGGCGTAGGTGGTGCTCCTATCAATTTATTACCCTCACCCTTATCAAAACTGGCTATAAAACAGGGCACTAGTATGGAAGTAATAATTTTAGCCTTTAATTCCTCGGACAAGGATATATTATTAAAGTTTTCTACAAAATAGAAGAAAGCTTGACGTTTCCAATAAACTGTATAACTTTGTGCCACTGTATTCTGTAGAAAATCCCGTAGGAAATAAAAATCGGGTATAAAATGTAAACACAAAGCCCGAGACAGCTGAAAGAGTAATTCAATTTCATTGGTATTATGGGAAAAATATTTCAATAAAATCTTTCCCACTAAATGCCATTTGTAGGTTATTACATTCTCTTGACAACTATTGCTTAAATTAAATTGCCATAAGTGTTTTAGGCAATTAATCAATTCAGTTTGTGTAGCTATCCATTGATCATCATTTTCCATAACAGTATATACTATTTTTATGGCCTGCTCTTGGGCCTCTTGTTTTTGTGCCTCAGACATAACACCGCTATCGATTTGTGCTCCTCCACCGATTAGTCTGATTAGGCAATTAATATATTGTTGTGTTTTTAAAACATTATGAAATGATTGACCATCTTTTTGTTTCAGCAAATAGATAAAGAAACGATTCCATTGAGCATCAACTATATAAATATCAGATAGAAAATAATCTACGGTGTCGTTAGGAAACCGCAAGAGAAACTTTAAGAGTGGTGCTCTATAGGGTGAAGACGATTCAATCATAAGATTTTTCTCTGTTTGCAAAACTAACTGACACAAATTCTCTATATATTTAGGAGTGGCAGCCGTTATTTGATGAAACATTTCTATTAGACATACTACCTTTTGTTCATATTCTGATCCACGTATAGCAGCAAAAAAATTACCACCCTGTTGCCCTTGCTTACAGATTTGTATGGAAATTTCCAAAAGTTTTTGGCATAATTGTAAAATTTGTTCACTTAACTTTTCATTAAACATTTGCGGAAACAGTTGAGTAAAATAGGACAAACGTTTGGTGGCCGTCAACGTTAAATTACGATGATCGCCCAGTGTAAGTAATAATGGTCGAATGCAATTATGTATTTCTTTTTTATCGATTTGTATGCCAGCATTAAATCGTTTCATACACTTAAAAGCAGCCTCTTGTAGTTCTGGTTTTTTGTGTTCCATCAATTTAAAAAGAATATTTATAATTTTATCCTTACATTGTGTATCTGTAATATAATGACAAGCAGCTAAGGCTCTTAAAGCACTTATTCGCAATGGTACTAAATTTGTGACATTTTTATAACAGTCCAATTTCATTAGAGTAGAATCTTCAGCTTCTGATAGTGTTATAAGCTCATGGAAGAATAGTTTATGATAACTGTTGGTAAGATTAATGGTAAAAAGTCTAGGTTCCAGTGTGGTACAAAAAGTATTGCCCTCCATTAAACCTATTTGAGCATTAACAGGTTGATGTCTGAGTAAATGTTTTTTGGGTGGTATAATATCAGCTAAAACTTCTTTGTGAGGATCCATAACCTCAGAGACTGTACGATTCTGTAGAGTAGCTATGTATTTAAGCGAGGCCATAGATTCTTGGCGCACTAGAGTGTTAGGACTAGTTACTTGTCGTACTAGTTCGTGTATAACATCATAAATAGCTTTATTTTTTATTGTGGCAATTTCTTCAGTTTCTTGTTCATTAGGTGTCATGCAGAGATCAAGTAGGGAACGTAAATTGGTTTTGGCTATATAAATAGCTCCATTTGATACTTCACCTTCCAA
This sequence comes from Delia radicum, assembly GCA_021234595.1. Classification (NCBI taxonomy): domain Eukaryota; kingdom Metazoa; phylum Arthropoda; class Insecta; order Diptera; family Anthomyiidae; genus Delia; species Delia radicum. Next base: position 9,686 of record JAEKOY010000335.1, read on the forward strand.
GTCCATTAAAACAAACATAAACGCTTTTACAAACGAAAATAGATGTTGATATAGAGAGCGTAAAGAAAAGTGCTGATACAAAAATTGTATAGCTTTACAACCGCCCACCTTAGCATACCAAGGTCTCTCATAACACAAGGCTGTCATCTTTTCGGCTAAATATTGCATTAGTGGCAAACGACAAGCTCTCTCCTTACTGCCCAATATATTGGCTGCTGTGTCTAAGATCAAACCTATACATAGCTGACCCGGTTTACACAATTCTTTTTCTTCATGCCCCATACATATGGCCAAAGCGTCGATGAGTACTAGTGGATCAATACCATTAATGGAATAGTATTGTTTATAGGGAAATGGCCCAGCCTGTTGAGCTATAGAAATCATAGTATAATGACGTACAACTGCTACCATAACTGGAAATACATATTCCCTTAAATCTTTGGTAGCCGAAGCTACAAACATACCCGTTAAGGCATTTTGTAATGTTTTTCGTGCCTGATAGTCTTCAACTTTATTTTGATTGACTGGCATATTTACAATATTATTGTCCAGAAAACTTGGATGTAGGAAAAACTTTTGCAGCGTATGCTTTTCATCATCCAAATTAATTGAAGCTGCCAAAAAACAACGTATAACCTCCCAACTTTGTCGGCGATAAAATGAGTCGGTAGCATTTGAGCTAAGAGCAGAAAATGCCGTTTCTATAGCCTTGTCGATGGGAAATTCTATAGGTTTTTCATGCTCCTGGAAGAAGGTAACCACTGCGGTGGGTTGTATCTCACTATTGGTATATTGAATACTTTGTGGCTCGGTCATCATTTTACGATTGCCACCACCAAATTTTCCCAAAACACGAAAAGCTACTAAAGCAGCATTGTCTTGATTACGTAGAGTTTTCCAAAGAGCCTGCATTAGAGCAGCTCTTACCGGTTGAATATGATCGTATAAAAAGTCAGGTTGTAAATTATCAACACATAATTCTAAGGTTCTTAAGCCCTGCCATAAAGTATTACATACATTTGCTTATCAATAACATTTTTTTCTAATAAAATGATTAAACTTACCTGACTAACTAATGTAGCTGAACCATTTAGAGCCGATACCAGAGGATCCATCAACATTGGTAAGTATGGCAGTAACGAAGACAATCTCACCGGCACTGTCAAACAAAGTTCCACAAAAAGATCTTTCATATGTTGTTTATGAAAGCCGCTTTGTAAACGATTTAAACCTTCTAGTAAATTGGGTAGCAAAGGCAAAAATTCTTGATACAATAGATCATGCGAGCCTCCACCAATGGAACGAAACAGAGCACGTAATAATAAGAAATAATTATAAGGTTCTTCTGCTGTCAAAGCCAACTCCATAGATTGATTTACTATATTATGTAGATGGGGCTTAAGCATTTGTTCATTTTCCACTGGAAACAGACTAACACTGCCAAATACCAATTTAAAAAGTCTTAAATATAAATTAGATCGTTCCACATTAGTACCCATCTCATGCATTTTACCCAAAAGATATTCAACTAGTACAGTGGCAAATAGGGGCGATGTTGTGGGATTAGCCAGGAATGAATTGGCCACAATTTGAAGAGAAGGATTTTTGTGTATACGTTCGACCATAAAGTCAATAGTTGTGGCAAATACTTCTTGGAAATTTTGAGAATGCATCATAAGAAACTGAGAGGAAAAAATAGTCAAAACAAAAAAATAGTTTTATTTTAATATGTGTGTGCTTATGTTTTTTTAATGCTGCTGAAAATTGGTAAATTAAAAAAATCGTAATGGTCAAAATAAATTCAAAATTCTTTTACAGAAATAACTTCTCAAGATAAATATTTCAAATGACGTATGATTGAGAAATCGTTTGGCGTCTCTATAGTCTAAAAATGATTGCATTAGAGAATTGGTATGACATCATTGTAGTATTTCAATTGATGTCAAAATGAATAGTATTTTGAGATGATAGGACAAAATACTTTAAATCATTTATATAGTTTTATTCGTTTAAATAATTTTACAAAATTAATCACATGTGATCGAAAATTATTTCATCGTTTATTCGAACAAAATAAAAACCATTATAAATGACAACCATAGTTCCAACCGTTGGCATTAGAATAAGTGACTATCTCACCTTTAAGGATTAACATGGAGGCCATAAATATTAGATTTTTGTATGGAAACATGTCTTGTATTTAAAGTACTCAAAAAAAACATAAATTTTTAAACCCATATTGCTCAATTCATTAATATTTGAGCTATTAAAACACATGTATTTTTTGTTCTACCTCTAACATTTTTCCTACATTAATATTATTATATTTGCATATTGAAAACTAAAATTTTTGAAAATTCCTGTTCCGGCAAAAAAATTTGCCGACTAACGAAATGGAATAAATCATAATAAAAATAAATATTCAGTCAGGCACTAATGAAAGATAAAATAAAAGCAGCATTTAAAGGAAAAAAAAATATCGTCGTACATATGTATAAACCCAGTAAAAATTGTATCTCTTTTAATTTGGCATTTTCATTGATGAATTTAACATTTTATTAATGCTTTCTTCCTATGAGAAGTCAATGTTAAATTTATCAATGAAAATGCTCCATTAGAATCATTCTTTGGCAGAACAATTTTTGCTGGGAATATTTTAAACTTGTAAAAATACTTACAATACCACTGAAATGTTCCAAAACTTCCTTTTCTTCCTTTGTTCGTGGTATAATACCAGATGTTTTTAACTGATTAGCTGTGGTCGTATTGATGGAATATATATCCAAAGCTTCCATTGCCCAATGAACCAAATCAATATAAATACTAACTTCATACGGTTGAAAAGTTTTTCTTGTTTAATTTTAGTAACATCAACCGTTGGAGACTGAAAATGTAAAAGTTATTATTTGAAAATGTGTTCATTTTAAATATTTTTGAGTATCTCTTTGTAACTTACTTTAGAACTCACAAACCCCCAGGTTATAGTCTTTACTCCACCAACTAACGTTTTTACTAAACTACGATATTCCACAATGTTTAGAGAGCAAAGCATTTGATTACCCGTTAAATTGCTTTTAGAGATTGGATCAGAAGAGTTATCCTTAAAGTAAAAAAGAATAAAATTGAATTCTATTAACTTAAAGTCAATGAAGTAAAATAATACCGTTATAGCTTCTTTGCTTTCCAATACTGCTGCTGCTGTTGTAGTAGATGAAGAAGAATTTGGTACAGATGACGTTACTGAAGTTGAAGATTGAGCTTTTCTGTAAAAAGTTATTATAATCATATAAAATATTTAAATCTTCAACTATACATACAATCTTTGTGTTATGCTGGGCAATGTTATCTTAGCGATAGTTTGGAATTTATAAACAAAAACTTTTAGCAAGGTTGTCAATAAACTGCGTGCCTTAACCGGTTCCACTTCACTGTGATGTCGTACACAATCGACCAGATTTAGCAAAAGTTTACAAGACATTGTCTGTATGCCAGTGGCTAGAGACTCATCGTGGACATTTTTTGAAAATAATTTTATAGCCTTTTCCAAAACATCTAAGCTTAAACTTTGTCTTACATGATGAGCTAAATCAGCCAACGTGGAGTATGCTAGAGGACGTATTGAATCTAGAGTAACGCCTTTACCAATTAGTAAATCTTCATCGAAAAGACGTTCAATTGATGGTATGAATTCTAAAAAAGAATTACATTATTAAACTTTAGGGATTATTATTTTAACAATCATTTAGTACTTTGTCGTAAGTCAGTGGCAAAAATATGTCTGGCCGCTATTAAAAGTTCTTTCCTTAAATGTGCAGCTTCCTTGGGACATAAGTGCATCAAACTTAAAATTCCACTTGTTACTGAAGCGGAATGTGTCATTATAGTGTCCTGGAAAATAATATTTGTTTAAATTTATAAAAGAAATTCTACAAATGCGAATGATAGACAACATTGCAGGAAATTGGATATATATACTCATGTTAGAATTATGATTAGTACCATAGACAAAGAATTACAATTTTACTATACTTTGATTTTTTTCAAATGAAATAGCGATTGTAAATCCTTATTAGTTAATAAGGATAACAAATTAAATTTCATTTTGAATTGTCAGGTTTGAGATCATAATTAAATGTTACTATTACAAACAGAAAACACTAATTGTTAATACAACACTAATTAATTAATTTTGTTCACATTTTCTTACATTTATTAACAAGTAGTGTTTTCTATTTGTAATAGTAACATTTAATTATGATCTCAAACATGACAACTCAAAATGAAATGCAATTTTAAAAGATAAATTTAAGTAAATTATAAATTTTATTTCTACTTTTCTTTTCATTTTAGCATAACTTTTTATATTCAACATTATAAGCTAAATTATTTAAAAGGGGCTGTCAAAAGTAAGTTATTAAATTATAAATTTGTGTTAAATTTCATGTTTGTTTAGACATAAGTAAAATAAACAAATTAAAATGAAAAAAACAATAGCAGAGTTATTATTTAAAGAAATGAATACAAAAGTAAGTAACAAAAATCAGGGACCGTAATTATTATACTTTTTATCATGAAAACCAGATGCAAAAATCTATTTTTATTAAAAAAAAATATTTTAATTTATTTTTATAAAAAAAAAACGTTTATTTTTGCTTGAAAAAAATAAGAGTAAAAAAAGACGTTTATTTTTGCTCAAAAAATAAAAATAAAAGTTCGAAAAAGTCCAAATTTTAAAAACCAAATTGTTTTACGAAAGACTTCTTTCTCCACAAGGATCAATATTGTATACTTGAATCAGTTCCCATACAGTGAATCAGTTCTCCGACGTTTTCAACTACTTTTTATTACTTTATTTTCAATGTGAAAATTCTGTTCTATTCGAATATTAAAAAACTCGATTCCTGTTATCAAATATGTTTTTTTTTTGTCCAAATATTTACTTATTAGAACAAAGATCAAGGAAAACCATGGTGTATGGTAAATAAAATAAAATTTGAACAAAAATGTTTATGTTATCTATTTTTGACCTTTTTTCATTAAATAAAAGTTTTACTTATTGAAATTAAAACATGTAACTAGATTAAAACATGTAAATCGATATTTCTGATTCAAATGTATATATAAGAAAAGTTAATCTACTAAAAATGGGATTAACGGCTTAATCAAGCACTAAACAAGGCGATTAAACCATTTTTTAATATTTTTGATTAACAGTTAATCCAACGTTTTATCTGACTACTATTTCTAAACGACTTTGTAAAATTAACGACAACATTTTTGATAAATCCGACATTTTCCTTCTTCCTCTTATACAGAATCGCCATTGGCGCCAACTTGCCATTTTGAACTGACAAAGTTAAACTTTTAACTGTCAAAAATGCATATTAAAGCTAGGAAGAATAAAAAGATGAAATAACTTTAATCGAGTAGAATAATTTCGCTGTATAAACTCCCCTATATTTGTCCACAACTGTGTTTTGACCAGAGTTTAAAATTAATACTATAGTAGTCGTGATTTGCTATAAATTTCATAATTTAATAGCAACGTGCAAGATATATTTAAACTGTCGGCACATTATACTATGAAATTATTTCTTATGTGTATTTTGTTTTGAGTGTGCGCTGTTACAGCAATAGCTGCAATTTATTTGTATAATTTTATAGTGCTGTCGTAGTTCATTTATTTGGTGCTGTGGAATTCATTTTTGATATTATGTGTTGGTATGAAAATATTAAATATGTATTTCTTGCTGCTGTGGTGACATATTTAATGAAATTTAATAGTGTAGCAATGGGAATCCCCGAACTTTACTTTAATGCTTTGTACCAAGATATATTTATATAGGTAGTCTTAGTAGCCCAGCTGTTTATCTTCCTCTTCCCTGGTTTTGACATTTCTTACATGGTTTTGACACTGTACTGTACTGTACTCAACAACAAAATGCCTGTTGTTTTTGTATTGTTTGTTGTAGTTGTTGTTCTAGTAAGACTACCTATATAAATATATCTTGGCTTTGTACATACGTTAATGAATAAAAAACACAATGTGTACATGTATGTCGTGCCACAGCCACAGCAGCACAATATACAATATTAAATATTACCATAGAATAACAAAATATATATAAATGAATATAATATTGCAACATATATGACTACCACAGCACATATCAAAATTCAAACAAAATGCTAATACTGCTGCGCCAGCACGCAACTGTCGAAGATAAAATAATTTCGTAACATGCTATCACCACAGTTGAATATTAGTGTCCGACCGAACAGTTTGGCTAGAAAATGCATTTGGTCTGTATTCGGTATTTTAAAGCATTATGGACAAATTTAGCGGATGGAAATTTAGATGCTATTTTGAGTGTCAAATTTGAAGAAAAGTCTGTAGTTAAGCAATGAATTCACTGTTCGGCCAAATTGAAAATAGTTAACTTTATAGCTAAACTTCGGCTTTTCTCTTAAATTTTTTAAACAAAATCAAATTAAATCGGCTCAACAAACATGTTTCCAATATCAAAATTTGTCATTATTGCCTCTAGATATCAAAAAACCGACAAAATATAGTTTTTTGGTCGAACTGTTCGGTCGGACACTATTGAATATATCTTGCTTGCTAGCAATGTGAGAAAAATTAATGTGTTCAATATATCTTGCTAGCAGATATTCAACAAACATTTTTGATATGCTAAATTTTAAACTCTGGTTTTGACATAATTTCGGTTGCCAAATAAATTGATAAAAATTGACGTTAAGACGCTGCCGAAAAAAATGTTGGCGCTGTCGACAAATTGTTATGCTAACATCGACATTTTCCTTGTTATTCTTCTAGTGGGTCGCTATGGGCGCCAACTTGGTATTTTTAACTAACAAAGTTAATATTTTATAAAAGGCAGCGTATTATTTTAATTTGACTTTGTATGCAAATTTTTTAGCGTTGCCAACCGAAACAATTGCAAAACACAGAGTTGCACACAATTAGAAGTATCAATTGAGTCATTTGAGTAAAAAGTTAAATTAACTGTCAATCAAAAACATTAAAAAATGGTTTTAATCGGCTTGTTTAATCAGTTAATCCCATTTTTAGTAGATCAACTTTGCTGTATAGTTAACAAAGGATTTACTTTTCATAAAAATCCAAAAATGTATTTAAAAAACTTTAGAAATATATAGCGAATATAGTAAAAGTTTATAATCGCCCATAAATTACAACAAAACAAGATTTTTATAAGCTTTTGGAAGATTATTGCCAGTCTTTTTAGTTTTAATTTTTTTCAAAGATCTAAATATTTTATAAAATTAACAAAAAAAAATTCTTAGCATTTAATTTTACATAGAACGCTTTAAGGATTTGTATTATTTTGGGAAAAAGTTTCTATAATTAAATCAAAATTTAAAAAGAAAATATAAACTTAACAACTGATAACTTTTCAAAAGAAAAATAGGTCAGAATATTTTATGTTTTCTAAATTTATTCAATATGAATCTTAAAAACTTTTTAAAAACGAAATTTAGAAAAGTAATTATTCATAAAACATTACATACCTGAAATAATCTGACGATATAGGCCAAAAATGAAAGGGTTTTTATTTGGGCTCCCATAAAATCGATAAATATTTCCTTATTGAAAAATTGTGAATTTCTAAAAAATGTAAAAAAAAAATATTAAAATTAATCGAAATTATAAATTATTAAATAATTACCTGTGAATCATAGAAGGTTGAAGATTAATGGTAGTCATTATTAGAGGTATAAACTCAGACACTTCTTGGTGAACAGCATTTTTATAAATCTGATACATAAGCACAACTATAATGGGTAGTTCTTGTAATACTCTTAACGATAGCATGCCTCTGGGTAGTAAATTATACTAAATACAACATAAAATTGAGACATAGTTTAATTATAGTTTAGTTTTGTTAATTTTTTTTATAATACCATTTGAAATGTTACAGAATCTGTTGGATTTTCGACATGTATAGATTTAATAGCATATGTTTCAGATAACAATTGCTCTAAATTAAGTTCTTTAAGATCTTTAATGCGAATTTGTTGGGCAGGCTCAAATATTTTGTTCATATGATTTGGAAGTTCGGTATAAATCTTTTTCACCAAAGCCAAAAATTGTTGTACCTAAACAGAAAAAAAAATATTTCAAATATTTATAAATTTTTATTTAAAAATCCATTTCTATTTGGCCATCCAGGACAAAAAGCAATAACAATCCTGAGTAAGATTAGTATTTGCTATTTCCAACACCAATTTCAAAAAATTACCTCATTGTTAAACGATGGACGAAAATTTTTATGCAATTCAATAATGATACGTAGACACACCAACACATTTTCCTCATTATCAATTTGTAATATTTTTAACATCAATGATATTATAGATTTAACATGTTGCCTTAAATTCTCACTTATGGGCAAACGATGGATCATTTCTAGTATCAATTTTCGCACCTAAAATAAAGTAGTCCATAATGGCGTGAGTGAAGGAGCATCCTAAAAGCGGTCTCATGTTTATTGTACATACCTGATGTGCTTGATATTCCTGTATGAATTGCGGCTCCCCATCTTGCAAAAAGTGCATAAAAGCCTTAAGGGAGTGCTCCAAAAATGATGGATACGAGGAGCTTTGTACCACTACTTCGAAATGTTCACTTAATTCTTGTGCCGCTCGTAACTTTTTATCATCGGTAGCTTTGCTATCACCCAATATCGTAACATAGCTACGAAACGTATTTAATTGAAAACTCTCACTATGTGCCATTTTTTGCACGTTTTTTTAACAAACATTTGTTGAAAATTTCCAAATGAAAATTTATTTTTGATTTTTTTTTCACTATAAACAAAATGTGAAATAAATATTTTTCACTACTGTCAAATTATAGCGTCACTGCTGTCAAACACAACGCCAATGTTACAAATTTGGCGATTTTAATATTGGTTGCAGCGATTTTAATTTGCATTTAACGGGAACAGTGTTATCGATTAAGAATTTTTAAGTTTATATTCGGGATGTTCTGAAAAACGAATCCACATAAAATGATTCCTCTTTGCACAAGTATTTTATGTGGAATCGTTTTTCAGAACAAACCCAAAATATGAATTAATTGAAAATAGAAATTAATATCATTGCAAAACGAAAATTTTACAACATTTTTTGTGACTATTGAAACATATTCAGCATGTTTTAGAGGTAAAATACTTTGTATTAGTAGATTAAAATTACCACTGATCGATAATCTAGCGAACTGTTTAAAAATGTAGTTTTTTTATAGCGATTTTTGGGTCTTAATTAGCTTAATTTTTTTTTTCAAGTTGACTTTGCACAACAAAACTACAGGGCGTCATATAAAGTGCATAAAATGGAATTTAACAACTCTGTTTTGGCTATAGTAGCTGGTAAATTCCTTTGCGTTGCTTGACATTTTTAATTTGGATAATTAATTGATTACATTATTCAATAGATTTAATCATTTAATTCATACTTGGGATTTTAGCATTGAGGCATTGCTTTTTTTCATATAAATGCCAATGCTTTGGCATTATCATTGATATGGAAAATCAATGCCTCAATGCTTTTCCCCCATGTATGATTTAATTAGCTGCATAGATACTGACATTCATTTATTTTTTTAAATATTAAAAACTACTTTTTCATATAAAATGAATATATTTATATTTTAAACACAGTTCCGCGATGTGTAAGCAAAACTGCTTAAGCTTTATGCAATTTTTTGTTTATATAAATTTGACTTCACAAAAATATTAACCCTGCGTACAATACGCCAACGTTTCAATTTCATTAAGTATACCACCCCTAGAGGGCGCGATTAGGCTATAAAATTTACTGAAAGTGCTTACTGGGAGGAAACCAACCTATCTTTCTACCAAGTTTTGTTCAAAAAATTAGCTCGGTATATATTCTATTTAAAAATGGGTTAATCTCTGCTTATGCTTGCACTATAATTAAGCAGTTTTTACCAGATTAACTTCTCATTCTAAACGCAGCGTGTCTTAATTTATATACTTTATAAATTTTATATTTATTTTTAATTTTAAAATTCCACATTTTAAGGAAATATCTTTTATGTTAAATAAAAATGCAGATCTTATTTTAGATGAATTCGTTTTTGTACTGTATATTTTGTATTTTTTTTTCTAATAGAATATCTTTTATTTCTCATCTATACAATATCAATTATTCAAACATATCGTTCGTTATAACGCCTGAACTCCTAGCACAAAGTTTGAAGAATGCACATATGTTTGTATGTAAAAATAATAAATATACTATATGATTTTTTTTTTCTGTAACATTATCAACGTTTACTTTTGGCTCATGTGCGTAGTAATAAAAAATATTTATTTTAAAATTGATAAAACTGATATGGTATGTGGTAAATTATAAATTTCAAAAGCAATGAACACTTATTTAGTTAAAAAAAAAATAAAATTTATATTCTATAAAATCGATTAATGTGATTTTGATTATTTAAATCAAAAATTTCGAATAGTCAAAGTTTGATAAATTTATCCAGTTTAATATCACAACCCGTATTGTGGTAAAACAAAAAACGAAATTCGATTAAAACTCCAGCGAAATAAAACGTTAAAATTTGTATTTGGATCTGAATAAGTCTATTTTATAATTCTATTATACGTTTTATTAATTTCTGATAATCGGGGTTAATCTGAAAAAAATATTATTAATATTTATTCTTTTTTACATGAACCATTGTCGTTCAAAAAAAATTGATAATTTTATGTGGATTGGTTTTTCAGAACGCACTGCATATTTTAATCGGTTGAAAAACAAATCCACATAAAAATTAAGTTTCACATAAAATGAAAAAAGGATTCGTTTTTCAGATTACCTCTAATAAATATAATAAAAATGTACATTAGAGGGTTTAGCATTTACCACTTTTTTTTTTGATTTTCTGCAACTCTTGATGGGGAATATGAATGCTTATTGCCCAGAAAATTTTTGAGAATTTTTTTTGAAGGGAGGAACGGTGTCTTTGAAATGGATTATGTGTAAACAACGAGCTTATGAAATATTTTTTTTTTAATTTGTTTTCTCCTCTGCCTTGTTTTCACAAAAACAGATAAATCATAACCCAAGAGAATTATAACAATCTTTTTTAATAAATCTATATACGCTGATTCCAATTATGACAATTTTTTTTTTCATTTGCAGTTTTTGAAATATATCGGTTTTTATATTTACATCATTTACGCCATTTTTTCGTGTATTTTGCTTAATGTTTGAAAATTTTATGGCAAAATCGTGAAATATAATTCAACACAAATTTTTCTTTTATTTGAGTATAATCATATCAGTGTTTGTATCAAAATATCGTACTGGTATTGCAAGGATGTTGAAACTTTTACTTTTTTAGTTTTATCCTTATAAATTTTATGCAAGCTAAAATTTTATCATTATACATAAACATGACATTCCAATAAACAATTTGTTGTATTAAACATGCAAATCCATTGAAACTGTCCTAAAATATTTAGAAAAGAACTTCAAATTTAAATTAATTTTCAACATACTTCAAATTCCGAAATAAAAAAAAATTCTTCATATAAAAATATATTATTAACATTACTACTGAAGAATACATAATACATATACATACATAATACATACATATTTTCTAATAGATTAAGGTACGCTGGTCATCAGAGTGATCCTAAAACTAATAATTTGTACCCCAAATATTTTGTTTCATAACCTCTTTTTTTGTACATAATCCATTTCCCCATCAAAAAAAAAAAAAAATCTGAAAATATTTCAAAAATCTTTTGGGGCATATTTGTTCACATTTCGCTTTTAGGGTTGCAAAAATCTAAAAAAGTGGAAATGTTGAAACACCTATGTTCATGTACATGTTCAAACATTTCGAAGAAAATTAATGTTTTTATTAAAATTTAACTATGCTTAAACAGAACGGGAATGGAATTATAAAATTTATCATTAAATTCATCACATACCAGTTTTATATTAAATTTGATTTACTTTACAAATAACTTTTTTTTTTTTTTTTTAATCTATTAAAACAACAATGGAAATGTGTGAGTTAAAACGAATTAAACAACTTTTCAAAAATGAAAATTTTGAGCAGAATTAACTCAAATTATCTAATTCACTTTTTTTATATTTTGTTTTCAAGTTTTTTTATAGTTTGTTTCCAAGTTAACGAAGTATTAATTGATTTATTATTATTTTTTTTTTTTATTTATAAATGCTCATTGTCATTGCAATGTATATTTGTTACAAATTTTCGTGTACGCGTAATATTTTACAAAACGATCTGATTCAAACATTTACATTCCGATAAGCTGTAAGATCGATCGCTCGGTCTTTTAACAAATATTTATAATGCAATTTCCGATGACCTTAAAGAGTTAATTATTTCTATTAATCGTTTTTTTTTATCAATAATTTGAACAAATTATTTTACTAAAATTTATGAATTTAAATAAGAAAATAAAATAAAAATATTTATAATAATAATATTAAAAAAGAGATTATTTTTGTTTTATGCAAATATGATTTTGTTATGTAATTTATGTATGTATGTAGGTATGTTGTATGTATATAGTACAAATTGGTGCATTGTTTCGATAGATTATGGTTGAGTTGGTCAGACCCTATCTCAAAGCGGACTATTTTCTGAGTCATCGCGTTCTTGTATAGCTGTTATGCTTTGCTGTAAGGCGTTTGGCGTAAGCCATTCTCTAAAAATGATCAGAAGAACAAGAAAACAATCGTTGCTTGGAACTTTTTATGACGTTTTAAAAGTTATTTATACTTACTTTGGCAAGCATCTTTGCAAAAACGGTACACATGAACTAAAATGGGCTAAACGATTAACCCAGCTGGGAATTTCTTGGCCACAAAGGATCTAGAAAAAGATATGGTTTAATTTAAATATGAATATGAAACTGACATTTAATCAAGTCAATTTAAGCCGATATTTTGTGATTTTCTTGCATAAAATGCAGAATTGTCAAACAAACTATATAATCTTTCAAATAATAGAAAAACTTTTCCAAACAAATCTATAAACGTACGAAAATAACAATCTAGTTAAATAAATAGAAATAAACGAAATTAACTATAATACTCATATATTATGCTGCTTTTAGACTCAAAATTTAATTTAGTAAACAATGTATTAACTGATTAATTTGAATGCAAACTTAAACAGTTAATCCTCTTTGTACTAGATTAAATTTTTAGTCTAAAGGAAGTAAAGAAGAATTTTATTAAATTTTTCTATTTGAAAGTTTTTCTGAAGAAGTATTTATACTTTTCTGATAGATAATATAAAGCAGATAAATTAAAAGAAAAAAATATCCTTTTTTTAAATCATTCCCCAAGGCCCCTCCGTATGTAACCTATTATTTTTACAAATATCAACTTAATCCAATAATTTCTCGGGGTGCATAACTGAAATAGGCAAATATATAACATGTGCAAATACAATAACGTCTTCGGAATTATTTGTAGAAATGCGGATTAATTTCCGTCCTAAATCTGAACAAAATAGCCCAAATTTGGGATTTGTTTATCAAATTTAAAAATGGTATTTTTTAGTTTTTTCTTCGGTACGATATATTTAAAATGTATATGTGCATTTTAAACAATCTTTTGCATAATAAAATTTAGCCACCAACTATTAAAATATGACACACACAGTATTTTTTGGATGACGGGCTAACTTTGTGAGATTGCCTTTTAATAATTAATAATTTAGTCATATAAGTTTTTCGTATATCAGTATCGACATTTTCTGATAGCCAAATAAATTTAGAAATAAAAAAACGAAAGTATTTTCTGATCTTATAATTTTTTTATACTTCATTTATACAACAAAAAACTAATAGTTTTTGAAAAATTTTAGTTTTTGATTAAAAACTTGTATGGAATTTGACAATTAAATACAAGTAGTTTTAAAAAACTATCAGTTTTTTGGTTATACAGTATAAATGAGATATTATAGTTTAAATATATAGTAAATTCAAATATACAACACCTTCTTCTATGTAGGAAAGGAGATCTTAAATCAGTGTTTTAGGCTCCGAGCGCATGTGAAAGGAGTTGGAATTATAAATCAATAATAGCGTCATTGTTGTTATTGATGCAAAACCATTTTAAGAAGTGATGATATCACAAAAAAAGAATTTTTATACTTTTCTGGCGAACTAAACTAAATATATTTTTTTGAATTCTCTCCACAATCTTTCGTTCGGAGGTCCTCCCGATGGGTTCTCTCTGATTTTAATGAAATAATGAATAACTGGAATACAAATCATTTTTGATAACTTTCAAGTATACTTGTTGTTAAAGAACTACATTGAATTAAGATAAAAAATATGTATATTAATGCATTTTAAATTTAATCGAGGGGTATCTAAGCTTTTTCGGAGATCCGTAGTTGGCCGAATATTATGCGACTTTTCCAGAAAATTAAATATTTTAAATTAATTGCAACTCCGACACACTACATAGACAATATTGGTATCAAAACTTTTGTTTTCTCAAGTATTTCAATGCGGCGTACAAAAAATCTGAATTGCATTAATATCAGACGTTTCCATTTAAAAAAATATTAATTTTGACTTCATCTTTTAATTCTTAAAAGTGAGATTGGGTCGGTAAAAAAATCGTCACTTATTTTTTTCTACTTTTCCACATATTCGAGTTTCATTAGGATCGGAGAGAACAAATCGAAAGATATACCTTGTCAGAGAAATTATAGTTTAAATTTAATATTCAAAATAAAAAAAATGGTCCAAATTCGTTGGGGAATGGGACTATTGATAGAATATAAATATTGAAATATCGTTGAGTTGTTTAGATTAATCTTTGTTACGTTATATTTCCGAAAAGTATAAATACTCTGTATGTTTCAAAAGAATGTTGTGCCTTATTGACAAAATAATGACAAAAATTAAGACCTTTTTGCAATTCTCAACCTTAAGAAGTTGCCGTTTTTTAACCCATCAAGATTTTGCATCGTTTACGTTGCAAATAATTTAAAGAAAACGATCCATAGCTGGGACCTGTTGACGCATCTTAAAAACTAATGCTCTTTAAAACTATATGACTATGCTAAATTATATTGTAATCGAGCTACACAGTAAAAAATGGTAGTGTTTAATTTGTTTTTTTTTTTTTTGTAAATCCCCCACGTGTGAACTGAGCCATTTTTTATAGGAAAACAATGTTTTTTTTTCCTTAAACTAATGAAGATACCCAGGTAGAAATTTGGGATGGTACAAAAAACGAAGAGTATTCCAAACGTTTGTTTTTGATGGTACTAAAATAAAAGCGTTTCCAAAGCGATAATTGCAAATAATACGACAAAGTACTTTAATTGTAGCTTTTTTAACGCTTATAGAACGTTAAAACTGTAAATTGGTATTTATGAACAATTCATAAAGATCTTTAAAATTTGTCTTTGAGCGTTTTGACAATGTTCAAAATTACAACCCTCAAAGCGGTTATCATTTGGGTCGTTTTCATACCGCTTAATAACTATAAGCCAAAATGTTCTGCAAATACTTATTTAACGATTGAAAAAGCATTTCAAAAATTTTGTTTTGCAATGTTTTGAGAACGTTATAAAATACCATCCTCAGACCGTAAATTTGGGTTATCATTTTGCACATTCTCAAAACGCTTTAAATTTGTAATTTGGTATGTTCTGAAAACGCTTGTACCATCATGAAAAATGCTTTTAAAACGTTTTAAAGATTGTATTTTTCTACCTGGGTACATATATAAAAAAGAATTAAAGGAATAATACTAGTCATCAACGAAAAAACTGTGCGTTAAAAAGGGTTTAATTTTTTTATAAGAAACTGTCTTTAGAGTCTAAGGTTTATACCGAAAAATTTATTAAAGTCAAATGAACATATTTTTGGCAATACTATTACAACTATTAAATTAATAAGTAATCCATACATACCTGAGTAAGAGCACTGGAGAAATGATTGCAATTATTGTTCATTAAATGATAACGATCTCCTCTAAATTGGTTACCCAATTCTTCAACAATTCGTCTCACCTCCTGGTAGGTAAAATCTGTACAGCCAATTTGTATACTCTGTCTAAACTGAAATTGTTCACCCAATTCATCATGATCTCTTGGTGTTATTTCGAAAACTCCAGTAAAAGGAAACGGATGACCACCATAGGCAAATTCCGTGCCAAAAACTTCTACGCCCGAATGAAATACACCCAATCCAATAGAAGTTGTATATTCGTTAATCCAATACTAAAAATAATAATAAATTATATAACAAGTTATTTTTAAAACAATTATTAATACGCTTACCATATCGTATACATTTAAAATTACTGGTTCTCTATTGCCAGTATTGGAGGGCAGCAATTCATCATTTCCACTATCTTTCGATATACCTAAACAACTGGGAAATGGTAAGTTGCAAGGAAGACCATTAGAAAACATCTTGCATTAACTTTGTTATGGGTTACTGTAAATACAACTGAGAAGCGGACATGAAATTAATCATCTATGGATTCCAAACAACA
>JAEKOY010000336.1:0-26262 GCA_021234595.1 Delia radicum
TTCATTTTCATTATATTTTCATTTTCAATGTTTTTTTCTCAAAAAACTTATTTTTTTACGTAATTTCAAGAGAACTTTTTGAGTAATAAAAGCGATTAATTTTCAAGTACTTCACTTTTTTTTTTTGCTGGGAAGTGTTATTATTATAGGTAAAATCATAAATAGACTTAATACTTTCTAAGGTCTGTTGTAGTAACCACCATCATATACTTCTTGGTTGTAGAAGCTTGTACTAGTGTTCATTTTTTGTAGCTACATTTATATAATCCCGAATAAAAAAGTTTATAGTGTTGTTACGTAAAAATTTTATCACAAACACATAGAACTGAAATTCAGCTACTACGACACAATTTGGTATTATAAATTTAAGTTGGTTGGCACAACTTAATATTAGTTTTACAACAATGTTTGGTTATTTGAACTGAATTTTAGTTGCAACACCAAAAACATAGTGAAATCCTAAGTAAATGTCGTTTGTACTAACTGAACTTATAAGTTGTTAACAGCCCACGAAAAAATTACACATTCCAAAAAGAAGGAGATGCCCACACTTGCTTACATATCTCATTGCCAAATTTAGTAACTGCAATACCAAATTCATTCCAACGATAGAGTCAAAAAAGCAAGTAGTGTTGTAATCAATTCTTTAAATTTAAACCAGAAAGCATGAACTCAATAACAAAGTAATTATTTACTTAAAAGAAAATAGCAATGTTATTAACTTATATGTTTAACTTTTTGTAATCAAGAGTAATCATATACTTTTTCTGAATAAAAGGACGTCATTGGAAGTAGTTCCTCATTTTGAAAAAAGAAGTTATGCAATTTTAAAGAATTTATCTTATATATTTTTTCAAACAAATTTTTATTTGCAGGAAAATAATACTAAAAACAGAAATAGCATGTTGCCTCAATTTGTTAAACTGTGGATAGGTATAAATTAGGGAAGCGTACGTGAGCAGAAAATTGTGAGTGGAAGTTGAAATTACTGCCGTTATCGTGAGTGAATGCAAAAAAAATTTTCGAGGGTGATTGTGCGTGAGTCATATTTTTGTTTTTCAATTTTGAATCGTTCTTTTTTTTTGAAAAATTTATATTTTCGTGGTTTATAGCTCCAAAATTATGACAAACCCATGTTATCATAACACTTCGATGTTTCACTTTTTAGGATTTTATTTCCGTATGAGTTTTGATCGTTATATTTGAGTGACTTAGGAGAATCACGTGTGAGTAAAAGCTGAATTTACGAATGGAACTACTTCTTTTTTTTTAAATGTATGTACTTCTTATTTTTTCTACGGAACTATTTATTTATTTTTTTTGTGTAAGTACTTCGTAGTTTTACAATAGAACTATTTCTTTATTAAAAAATGTATGTAGTTCTTAAAAATATAAAGTAAATGGTTCTTCGGTAAAAAAATAATCAATTCTAAAGAATCAATTATTTTAGTCTCACGCCCTGTTAAAAGAATCGAGTAGGTAATCTAGTAAGGAATGCATTCTGTTTAAAATGCTTGATTACAAACCCGCTTACCTTTTTGGAAATTTTTTGCTGGGAGATGATATACTCGATAAATTCCATCTCAGAAATTTTTTTCAAATCTTTTGGTCATACGCATTCATATTTTGCTTTAAGATTTGCAATAATTAAAAAAAAAAACTGTTGGTAAAACGTGCTAAAGACCACGTTTCTGGATTTTGGAATGTTATTTTTCTTACGTCACAAACAATAGTCCTTGGTTTACATTCGTTAGTTTTTAACGGTTCTATCAATCCTGGCCCTATGTTCCAACTAGGAATCCCAGGAATTTATATATATATCAATAATTTGGCCTCATAAGTTTTATGTTCATAGTAAAACTATTTATTAACCAGTGCAGAAATGGTAATGAGATATCATTACTTTCCTCACTACCAGTAATGACACAAGCTTACTCTCTGCATTACTTTAAAACAGTTAATTAGGACTAACCAATCACTAGTTAGTTTTCCCATTATTTCAATGCAAAAACTAATGCGTTACCAATAAGTACTTATTTTTTTATCGTTATTTTAAATATAAAGTAATGCTGAAAAATTGAAGAAAATCTATTTTTTAGACTCATTATTTTTTTCATTTCTACTCAGTATAGAAACGGTAATGACATGTCAATACTTTTCTCCACTACAAGTAATGACACCAGCTTACACAGCATCCCGGGCCTCCAAGTTGTCAGTCAACCGCTCTACCATCTGAGTTATCCCGACATGTTATAAATACTTGATATATAAAACATAAATGACTTGCTTGCACAAAATGTCATGACTTTCCAGCTTTCAAAAATAAAAAATAGGTTGTTTTATATGTACTTACAGGAAGTGAAAAGAAATTAGTCTAAAAATAGGTTTTAAAAAAATTTTTACTTTATTACTTTATATTTGAAATAATGATACAAATAAGTACTTATTATTTTTTGTATTGAAATAATGAGAAAATAAATTAGAAAGTCCTTATTGTTTGTGTACAAGTAATGCAGAGTGTGAGCTGGTACCATTACTGGCAATGAGAAAAAGTATTGACTGTCATTACAGTTTCTACACTAGCACTGAGTTTATATAAAAATTTAATAAATTCGACTTTTTTTATGATTCTTATTTCATTGTATAATAGCGAAGTTTCGGCAATATCGATTTCGAATAAAATACTGTTACACTCATAGAAATAAAGCTGTAAAAATAGCAGAAAAAGCTTTGAAACTAGATAAAAATGACGTTGCAGAGAAAACTGCTAAAATTAGCAGATTTTTTTTTTTTTTGCTAACTATTAATAAAATAAGAACATTAAAAATATTTGCTAAAACTACTAAAAATTTGTTCAAAACTACGTTGCATAAAAAAATTCTAAAATTAGCATGTTTTTTTTACAATAATTTAATATTATTAATCCAGAAATAGTTAATTGAAAATTTTGTGAAACGTATATTTAATATATTTAATTTACTTACAGAAACTTTTTTGCTGAAATTTGTTGAAACGAATGATTTTGTTACAATAAACAATATTTTGATAAATTTGAAAATTTAAGAATTCTTTGTGAGGGTAACAGGTTCAGACAGAAAGAAAACACATAAATTTTCACTACTAAGATTGCAGTGGACGATGAATAAAGTTGCTGCAAACTCTAATGTCGGTGCAGAATACTTAAGAAATCTGTTATCGGATAATAGTGACTATTGATGTCATTGTCAGAGATGGGTACCCTGCAGATGGTAATTGATCAAAAAGCTCCTGAAAATACCAAACCGACTTCTGCCATTAAATTGCTTACTATGCTGAAACCCTCGCTTTTGTTATACGATATATAGAAACACTTACTTGCTATTCTTCTCTTTCATTTTAAAAACTATATACATAATGTCACAAACACTATTCTTTTCACTTTTAAAAAAATTATTGTATTCACTTGATTGAAGCTAAAAAAGTTTCATTGACTATTTGAACCGTTTAAAGTTGAAAAAAGAAAACGAAAATTAATAAATCTATATAAATTTTTTAATTGAAACATAAAATTTAAAATTAATGAGTTATAAATCTATAGTAATAGACGCTATAAAACGAATGTTATTGCTAACTTTAAATTAACACAAATTTCAACATTATTATTACACAAGGCAACAATTTGAAAAAAATTTAGGGGCTTTGAAAACCACTATACAATTTTGATGTATTGTGGTCCCAGTAGTACAAATATGGTTCAATTTTGAAATTCTATGGAGAGGTTTTTTTTTTAAAAATTTTTAAGTAAAATTATAAATTTTTTTAGACGTTTCTCCACATAATTAATGATAACTAAAAAAAATTAGTCCGATATTATTCAAATAAATTTAGAAAAACTGAAATTTACATAGCCTTTAATCCGTTAATATATTGCGTTTCAATCGGCTCAGTAGTTTCGGAGTTATAATAAAAAATTGAGGGAAAAAATATTTTTTTTACGTGAAAATAGCAAATTTTTTTTGGTTAAAAAAAATCATAAAAATCGAAAACGGCAAAAATCGTTCAGATTTATTGCTTTATCGCAAAGCCACATGTAATAGGAACAAAATGAGATATCGATCATAAAAATCGATTGATTTTTTTCGAATTTATTCACAATTAAGTGAATTCGCTCATTTTCACCAAATTTTAGTTTTTTGTCTGATATACATAAAATTGAGTAGTTAATGTTCTTCTTTCAATTGATTGAATTTTTGAAAACATTTTCCCCTTGCTATGTACAAATTTTCACATCAAAAATGCATTACATAGTAACATTCGTGTATTTTTTGGCAAAACCCTACCTAGAATATACTGATTCTATTCTTCGGAAAGACATTTGTGTTGGATGAGCTTAAATGTAAATAAATAAATAAATTAAATAGTAGAAAATTTATATTTTATTATTCACATTTATTATAATAAATAAAACAAGAAAATAAATAAATATGTATTATAAACTACAAACTCTGAAATTTTCTTTTAGTCGATTTTCTACTATTGTTGAATAACGAAGTGTTTACTCTGAATACTCCAGCAAAAATCAGCCATCATGTGTGCATCCCAGCGACCCTGGTATCGTTCCTCCATTGTCCGGATATCTTGGTGGAATCGTTCGCCCTGTTCTTCACTCAAGTCTTCTAGATTTTCAGGAAAACGATCTAAGTGACTGTGCAGGTAGTGTACTTTGATGCTCATGTTGCATCCAAGATTCTGGAAGTGAGTTAACATCTCTTCAAAGTGCGCAACGTAATCATCACCCTTGTTATTTCCTAAGAAATTTTGAATAACCCATACAAACGAATCCCATGCATTCTTCTCAATTTCTGACATTGAACTGCCAAATTCAGTATCGTTCACCAATTTGCGAATTTGTGGGCCATCAAATATGCCTGCTTTCAGCTTTTCCATACTTAGATTGGGAAACTTCCTTGAAATATACTGGAAAACATTCACTATCTTTGTTAAGTGCTTTAACATATTGTTTCATCAGACCAAGTTTAATGTGAAGAGGGGGTAATATGATGCGATCTCGGGGCACTAGAGCCACATTTATAACATTTGGCGTACCTGGAACTAGTGTTTCCCTAGAAGGCCATTGTTTTCTCTTCCAATGTTCTGTTTTAGCTCTGCTGTCCCATAAACATATAAAACAAGGATATTTTGTAAAGCCGCTTTGTTGGCCTAAGAGGAAATTTACCATCTTAAGATCAACACAAATTACCCACTTATGTTCATCGTACTTTATCTTCTTCATGACCAATGCAATTACAGAGTATTCTTCTTTTACTTTGGTTGAATGTGCGATCGGCAAGGAGTGAAATTTATTTCCATTATGCAAAAGGACACACTTCAAGCTGCGTTTTGATGAGTCGATAAATAAACGCCATTCGTTTGAATCATATCTCTGTAAGCCCATGGCAGTCATCAAACCAGAAATATCTGTGCAGTACACAAAGTCATCCTCTTCAGCAAAATAATGAAGTAAGTCTTTTTCTCGAGTACGGTAATACGAAACTTTAGTTTCTTTAGTTATGAGACCTGTTTCTTTCATCCGGCACGCAAGTAATTCAGAAGATCTTTTCGACAATCCAAGGTCTCTAATTACATCATTAAGCTGATCTTGATTCCATGGTCTCGGCGAGAAATGTTTGTGTGGGATGAACTCGTCATTTTCAGCTGTAGATGGTAGTGCTGGATCTGACATATCTGATTGGTAAGACATACTTGAGGTTGAGTGTCCTGGTGAAGATGAAAGCACATGACTACAGCTTGCACCCCGATCTTGAGCATATTCTATTTCTTGTGAATGTAGAACTGCAAGTGTAAACCCATCAGCAGACCTCGTGGGGTAAGACCATCGCATATGTTTTCCAAAACCGCTTTTTGTACTTAAACAAAAATAACACTCGGATGCGTGGTTCGCTGTTTCTCTCCATAGCATAGGCTTCAAAATTTCCAAGTGTCGTCTGTAAAATGAAAAAAAAAATTTAAATCAGGAATATGAAGAATTCAAATTTTAATTAAGAAATATTGTAATTATAAAATATTCCAAATCTATTAATTTATACTTACTTTACGTTAGAAGACTTCATAGATAAATTCAATCTACATGGAATGCATATAGTACTCGGTGTCCAATGCTGGTTCAAATTGTGCGGATAGATATTATAGCAATCTTGATATGACTTTTGCAATGAAGTTAAGAAGCACTTCCGTTTTTCCCGGTGATATATTGGCCCGCACACATAACAAAATAAATCTGGATCGTTTTTACATAAAAATGTTCTGGCTTTCTGGCTCATTTTTATTAATATTTGAAAATTGTTTTTAACTTCTAAGCTGTATGACTCTAATTTTTGTGTAGGTATTAAATGATGTTTGCGTTATCGCAAACACTTCTTGAATGAAATAAAAAGGGTCAAGGAGATCTTATAAATACTGATACTATAATTTGGGATAACCCTTTGTGTAGATACAGTTTGTGTGTGCTGCAAATTTTTTATTATTCCCAAGAATCCTAAAAAACATTAAGGACTTTTATGAAAAAAAAAAAAATCATCCGTTACAGGTAGCTAACGGAAAATAAGAGCACTTCAGCGTACACGCACATTTATGAGCGTTTTATTACTATCCTCCGCAATCGTAAAAATTAAACAATCTTTTGTTTATTACTTATTTTTTTTTAATTATTAGAATCATAAAAATGTCATAGAGGTTTTTCCCAAAGGGGTTTTGCCAAAATGCGTGTCGTAAAATGCACCTGAGTTTTTATGTTCTGCATTTTCATTATATAGTAGGTACAATTTTCTACAGTGCTTGTAAATATGCGATACCTTCAATTAATTGTAAATAAAAATGTAAAGCATGCATCGATTTTTATGATCCATATCTAGTTTAATTCGCATGATATGTAGCTTTACTACAAAAAATAAAAAGTAATATTTTTTGCAGTGTTCGATTTTTTCCAGATTTTTGTTTTTCAAATTTTTTTTTTTTTTTTAGCATTTTTTTTTTTTTGCTAACAATTTGTTTCATAACTTTGAAACTATTGATCGCATTAAAAAAATTTGTACACGTTCTTTAAAGATATTGTAAACCTTAATTTTTGTAAATTTAATTTGACAAAATCGGACTAGTTGTTTTTGAGTTATGACAACATAAGTGGAGAAATGTCTCAAAATATTGTCAATTTTACTTAAAAAAATTTTATGTAGATGTATTTAATATGTTAATATTAAAAATGTATTTAATATGTCTATAAATAAAAAAAAAATATAATAAAATATATACGTTAATATGCTATTATTTTCTTACTTGGGTAAATAAAAAATGTTATACAAAAATGTTTTAATTTTTGTTTTAAAAATACAGATATTGATTTTTCAAACTTATTACATTTTCATATATTAATTTAGAATATCGTTCTAACTCAAGTCCAAAATCTAATATGAAATTGTCATATTGGATTTTATTTGATGCTTTTCAAAAAGGTTTGATAATTTTCATGGTAGACAATACAATTATTTCATTGGCATCACTCAAAGAAACAGAAAACGTTAATTGGCTGAACCTAGACATTGCATACAACAGACAAAATCAACTTTATGAGAATTTGTCAGCCTTAACGTATAAACTGGTTGATTTGGTGAACCTAATTAATAAATACAAAAATTAAAACCTATTTGAACAATAAGCATAACACGGCTATCGCATACAAAAACTGCTTGTTGGGATTTGTGCTGTTTTTATAAATTATATACTTAGATACATATAAATATCTAGATATGAATATATACGAGTATTTTACTATGTCTAAAATTTTCGAAAAAGCAATTCGAATATAAAATTACATATGATCTAAAATTCAACTCGAATATGCAGTATAGCTAAGCTTTTTTAAAGTTAACCGTTTTACTTTTGCTGTTATTATTTTTGTAATATTAGCAAAAAAAAAAATTTTGCTAAGTTTAGAATTTTTTTATGCAACGTTATTTGTAACTTAGTTTTTGTAGCTTTCTATGAGTGTATAATTTCTATGAAGGTAGTAACTTTTTATTTTCTTATTCAATTAATGTCTGATTCTTTTTTACTTGGAGTAGGGGAAACTAGAAACACTTGATCCCCACCTAATATCTCAAGAACTAGATAACTTTTGTACAGCTTTGTTTATATTTTTTTTGCTTTAATATTACCCTTATTATTTTGTAATAAAATAAATATATTGACTGGGACAATAAGATTTACGATTTATTCTGACCTTACTTCTAAAAGGTTTGTGAAGGAAGTGCTGCGAATTCCAAAACGTCTATTATATAATTTTTAACAGTATTTGGTGAGACAAAAAAATAATATGTGAAACTTGTTTTATTCCTAAACGTAATTTTTTATAACCATACAAGTTGGAAAAAGTCATTTGCTAGACACTTGATTCCCTTTTTAATGATACACTTGATCACTATGATCAAGTGTATAATATGTATTTCATCAGCAGATATTTAGTTTATCCGATAACAATACTGATTTAAATTTTCTTTAATATTTATCTGTTTACTGCACTTTATATTTGCTGTAATAAACAGGCAGATTATCTAGAGACTTTATTTTTCATTTTGATGTCGGTGTTATCTGTTCATATAAGGTACTCTACAAGAGAGAGTGTATATGTATATGTTTGTCAATAATCTAAAAGAGGTATATTTGGAAAATTATTTTGTACCTAACCAAATATATAATATTGATGAGACTGGGATAAGTACCATACACAGACCACATAAAGTCATAGCTGCAAGAGGAAAAAACAAGTGAATAAAATTACTTCGGGTGAAAGAGGAGCTTCCACAACTTTATGCTACTCTTTAAATGTCATAGTCAATAGCATAAAACAATTTTTTATTTTCCCCCCAAAAAAATGGTAAAATCGTATGATATAGGAAGCTCCTCCGCAGTCTGCATTTTCCCCTTACCAAAAACCATTAATTTAATATTTTTAAATTAAAAAAAAATATAAAAACAACATTGAAGTATTTTATAATTTAATTTTTAGTTTAATTAATATCGAAATAAATTGTTCTTTTATGTTGATTGTAATCAATAAAATCATAGTTTGTTTAATTTCAAAGCGTTTTGTTTACTTTATGGATTTGATTCCCGGGATCAAACCACTGTTGTGAACACACTTGATCCCGGGGAACAAGTGTCTAATACACAGGGATCAAGTGTACTATACTATTAGACACTTGTTCCCTTTTTTATGATTTCAGTGTTTTATACCTTTAATACTATGTATTCAAGACAACTTGTGCTTAAATTTTAATTAGATATTTTGAAAAACTTTTAAAAAAATTTAAATCGAGAAAAAATATTGAACAGTTTAGGAGATAAATATCGTCTCCTTTTTTGGGATCAAGTGTGTCTAGTTTCCCCTATACAATTGTATTGTCATTGTGTCTGACATTACAGTTATGTTAATGTTGAGAATTTAATAGTTATTTGATATTTAATACTGAAGTGTTAAAATCATACATATTATATTTTTTTTTTAAATTGTTGTTAACAACATAACCTTGTGTATGTTCTACATAAGTACTTATTTTTGTAGTCACCGATGTTGTCGTTGATATTGTTGCTGCTATTACTACTATGTGTTATGTGGTTAATTAACGCGATATAATTATACACACTTCAAGGGCCAATTATTATAAGATATCATATATCAAAATTTATGGTTAATGTGTTTGATGAAGGTTATGTTTAACAACTTAAGTAGGACATACCTAAAAAGACACAAAGAAAGAAAAAAAAAAGGATTAGAATTGCAAAAGTATTATATAAAATATAGTTATTAATTACTTATAACACTGTGCAACAAATAAAGATCACCGATTTTATCCTAAATGATACCAACGAGAAATTAAAACATAATATCAATAGATCAGAACCCCCAACGAGTTTTTAAAACTTAGCTCTGATTTTATTTGTTTATGGTCTTTTGAAATCGCGACTTTTGCAGGCCAATTGGTTTTATGTATTTTTAATAAAAATATACTAACCAAAAGAAAAAAAAATGGGATCGTATTTTAATATATATGATCATATATGGTCTTGTATATTAAAATAAGTTACCCGGTTAAAGAAACTAAGATGGAGCTTCATATAATTTTATCTAATTTAATATGACCCCATATTTAATTATATAAAATTTAATCCTATTAAATTTGATCAAATTACATCTAATTGTATTATATCTGAATTAGATACAATTAGAAGTGATTTAATACAGTTTTGTCCGCATTGTGTAATCGTCTACTTTTATTTAATTATACGTTAATTTATCTTATTTAATAGAATAGGATTATTTAAAATATCGTATGGTAGTTATAATTATAAACATAAAATTTATTATAGTTTTCTAGCTACCAACGAGTTTGTTATATTTATTGACAACATCAGTGAAATAAAGCAAACTTTAAATAAATTAAAGTTGTCTATTTGAAAAACTGACAATTTCCAATTGATATTTAAAAAATTTCCTTTGTAATCCAAGAAGTTGTAAATTAATTAAAAAGTTCTTTTAAATTTTAAGTGATAGTTCAAATATTCAAATTGAAACTAAGATTTTCGTATTTTTTACCATTTTACTTAGAATGTTCTCCCTTAAAATTACTTAATCACAGTTAAATTTGTAGTTTTTGCAAGTTCTAATATAAATTTCAACTTATTCAGAAAATTATTTAACAAATTGTAAACAATAATGTTTGTAGGTTGGACCTATTCGGATTGCATTCTTGCATAAGAAATCATCAGGGGACAATGTTTTTAGAATTCATAAAGATATTTGTTAGGTTAAATCACAAACATAATGCGAATTCTTGTCGAGAAGCATAATTTACTATTTAAAACATCATAGAAAAATAAAATTACAACATTTTAATTTTTTACAAAATTCAACACTTCCCATACGATATAATATGTAATACAAAACTTTAATTATTATTATGTTAAACACAACATTGTATTAAGCTACACAAATTATATATGAAATCATGCTCACTAATACATACCATATATAGTAGTGGCACAGCTACTCGACAATATTATTCGACATATATTTAAATATTAATATGTATAGGACATATCAAAATGTTCGAAAAACAAAATTCAAGATAAAATTATATATTATTATATGCGCCATAACATATATCCATATTAATTAATCTATTGTTAAAAATAATAAATAAATAAGTAAGCGTATACTTTATAAGTAATAAAAATTATAAATATCACTCATTCACCCCAAGTCCCCATTATAAAGTCTGCAACACATAAAATCGTATAACTTATTTTTATAAAAAATTATATATCACTCATCCGTCTGGCCCCCTTTGTTTACTTAAGATGTTACTCGAAGTACGCAGCAACAAATTTTGTTATGCACCACTAACATTCGTCGTATACGCAATACTAATTATAAAATAAATATATATTACTCATACGACTGTGGTGTTCATTACTCCCACTTTAGTATTTTTTTTCGATTACTTTGTTTACTTAAGATGTTACTCGAAGTACGCAGCAACAAATTTTGTTATGCACCACTAACATTCGTCGTATACGCAATACTAATTATAAAAATAAATATATATTACTCATACGACTGTGGTGTTCAGTACTCCCACTTTAGTATTTTTTTTTCCATTAACATGAAAAATGTAGAAAATATCTCCAAATGCTTAGTTGGAAATTGTTTTAAGAAGAATATGGATATATTACAATTTGAAAACTCTTTTAAATCATATTGTCAGGTGCATTAAATAATCTTTTTAGCCTTTGTCGGTATAGGTCTTCTGATAGTCTAGTGTTATTTCCCGTTGGTGTCGTTAGGGATACAATTTCTTTTAGCAGACTGTAATTATATGAATCAATTTTTTTGAAAGTAGTAAAAGTCCATTTAAAAAAAATTAGATAATGATAGCGTTTCATAGAATTCAATGGCTTCTATTAACTGCACCAAATTTAATTGTTAACATTTTAAGAATCGCTGAAATTTAGCGGAATAACACTGGCATACTCCTTATAAATGTATTGTATGTGTCTTAAAGACGTTGATCATTCCATGTCTTCTCTTCGAATTTTCCAGCTCGTACCATTTTTGCGAAATTTGCAATTTCGTCATTTTGATTTTAATGTATACTTTCAATCAAATTTGATAACTTACAGATTATATTCTACATATATGTAGAATATAATCTGTAAGTACATATATGTATATATGTATGCACAGCGCATACTTTAGGGACACGCCCAAAATTGTCCCCGAAATATGCGGTGTATAGAACCAATTGCCCTCATCTTATACGCTAGATGTATGAAAAGGCGCGAAAACTTTTGGGACAGTCCTCAAGTAAGCAAATGTCCCTAAACTAAATAAGCTAAATAACTGATTTTAAACTAATACAGCAGAAAAAAATAGTTCAACTGAATTGGAAACTGTTAAACAGGATTTTGAACTATTTTTTTTTGTGAGTGTGGCAAAGAATTGTCTTCGATAACTATGCAAACGTTTCCAAAAAGTGTTTGCCAAGTGCTTACCAGTCTGAAATTACCAACGTTTTAAAAGTCTATTCAACGCACAGTGTCACATTTTATAACGGCAAAAAAAAAAAACTGATACTAAGATATTAAGTGAAAAATATTTTAAATCCGTGGACATCTATCACACCAGTTTTCAGCATCTTATTATATAAAATCGAACACCACTGTATGATTCGAAAATATATTCACAACATTTTTTTTTGAAAATGAAAATTATTCAAGTTCGAGGCCATACTCTATACTTCCTTAGTAGGATATTGCCCTAACAAACAATCTATAGATTTTTTTGTTTCCAATTCAATTATTTGACTCTTTCAGGAATGTGTTGATAGATCTATATCGGGAATTTTCTAGGTCCCCATCATCAGAACACATGGGAACCTAGAAAATTTATTATATTTAATTTTTAAAAATATTTTCTAAGTTCATTCATATATAATTAAGTATAGATCCGTGTAGAAAAAACCTTCTAAGTTCATTTATATATAATTTATTCATATGGCACTATGTAAATGAAAAAAGTTCATTTTTATATAATTAAGTATACCTTTGGGGTATGTTAGGGAGAAGCTCGGGTCGTGGAGGGAGTCAGAATTCTCTCTCTATTGGGAAAACTCTCTTGGCCAACGACAGGCTAAGAGATTAATTTCTTTTTCCAGTGTAGGATCGAGGAGACTCTTGTCCCTCGGGAGGGGTGACTTGAGAACCCTGGTGTCTTACCTGACTGGACACTGCAATCTCAGATACCACCTGCGCAAAAGGGGTCTTTCGGACACGGATGAGTGTAGGTTTTGCGAACTGGTAGCTGAGACATCAGAGCATGTTCTTTGCGAATGTCCGAGGCTATGTGAAAGGCGTGCCAAGTTTCTTGGCAATCGCTTTGTTTCCCCTTCGGACATTATGAAGATTTTGCCTAATAGGATTATTGGCTTTATAGGTAGCTTGAATCTTTAGGGTAACTTTAGGTAGCACAAAAGACCTAAGTTGGTCGCGGTGCATAGTGCCATATAATCTAATCTAATCAATATAATTAAGTATAGCCCCATGTAGAAAAAATTATAATTTTTTTTATGTATATTTCAGTATGATTAAAAGGATTTAATTTTCTTTTTAAATTTTGAATTCAAAGGAGTTAATATTACTACACATATAAAATTTATACGGATACAAATGTCGCAACGTATTGGCTAATTACAAATACATGAGGATGACAAGTCTTTATTATTACTATTTTGTTAAATTTTTGAATTGCTTATTATAGATACTAACTTTAAAATTTTGTTTAACATTATAAACAGTCGAGTCCTTTTACCTTATGGTAGAGTTCATTATATGACAGTACAAATTAAATTTTTTAATTACCAGATTATAAAAAATTATTATTAATATGTAGTCACATCAATTTCTATGTGGCACTGTATGTAATCTTCATTTTGTATGGGTTTAGATGTAATCCGTTGCAATTAGATAAATGCCCAGTACAATTTTATCCGAATTATAGCCCGGTAGAATTATATCTGATTAAGTTTTGAATCTGATTGTATCAGTTTATATCTAAACTGATACAAACATATATAATTATATAAAAACCAGATGTTATTGAATACGTGTTTTGACCTTTTTAATTTTCTGTAAATTCATACATCTAAATATAGCTACATCCGAGATTTAGTCTGGTAAAAATGCACTAAAAGTAACATTTTTGTATAAGATTGTATAAAAATATACACAATTTCGTACAAATATATGATCATCCTATTATATCCATTAAGTCCATAAAAAATATTACTTTTATTTTATTTTACCTTTAATAATATTCCTTTACCTTTAATAATATACTACAAAACCGATTAAAAAAACCGATTTTAAAAAATCATCCTCTATATTGGATTCGCCATTGTGAATTTTGAAAATCTAATGTCAGATTCGAATTCAGCGACCCCAAAGCCCGCCGTATTTGAATTTTCAATGATAAGAAGGAACATTTTTTTTACACATTATAACTATATCTGGACACTTAGTTTCTGGACAATATCTGTCTAAATATACATAAATTTTACTACATAAAACATCTTCATGTAAAGTGACTCTCTGGACTGGTAGAGCATTGGCTTTATAAAAATAATGATGCTTTATTTAGAAATGTTTGCAAACAGAAGGTTTCGAGTTCAATCCCGATTTCGGTCATAATTTTTTGGGGCATTTTTCTATTATTTTTTAAGCTTTTTCTATGTTTTCTATTTTATTTAAAAGCCAATTTTTTTATTTATGAAAAAGCTTTTTCAAGACTAAAAGTACCCATACACTTATTTTTTTTTTTTTTAAAGAGAAGCAACACTCAGAAAATTATTCCTATTAATTAATATGTTGCTTTCCTGGGAAAGGGGATAGTGGAGAGATGGTGAAAGATGAAGGGCTTCAAACATGACAACACTGTAATTGCGCGAGTAGATAAGTCTTAGAACAGTTGTTGCTCGCCACCTGATGTAGAGTTGGCGAATTCATTGAAGCTTTTTGTTTCATAGCCCTAATTCATTATTTTACTTCGGTGGGGTTAAGTGCTATGGGAACACCGAAGGTGGGCACAGCGATACATATAAGTGACAGAAAACTCATACATATTATTTTTCTAAATTGATGTTGTCGTCACCGGGAATCGAACTCGGGACCATCTGTGTAACAGTCCAACGCGCTAACCATTACACTTTGCAATATTATTGCCAGCATTATAATCATTTTCCCCTACACAGAGCTTTAAGATGTTCAATAATTTTGCACAAAATGTGGCAAAACAAAAGAGTTGTTTTGTTGTGGAATTATATAAAAATTGCACAATGTGGCCAATATTCTATAATATATTTTTTACATTTCTTGATTGCGGAATATGAATCGGAAACTTTTTTATTTTAATTTTTTTTTACATTATACCTATTATACCTCGGTCAAATAATTAAATGTGCAATGTATTATATGGAGTTTTAGATAAGAGAAAAAATATTTTTTTTACAAAATTTGTTTTTATCTTCTTATTTTAAAATTATGAAAAAAATGCATTTTAATTTTTATGTTTTAACGCAGAAAAAATAAAAATGTAATTATTTCATAGAAAGTAATTATATGTGCATAAAAGAAAATTCATATTCATTTTGATTAACACTATAAATAGGTAATTAATAATATAGTGTGTTGCATTCGTGTACTAAAACTTATTGTAGCCTACGGGGCATATATCAGACCCAGTTTTTCAAAGTGCCAGTGTCAATATTTTCCAATTCTATCAATATTCTGGACTTATGCCTGGCCATTACAATACCGGTATGTTGTGCTCCTTGAAAATGTTTTTTTGTGAAACTAGCGACATCGAATGGAGCATTGCCTTGTTGGAATATAAAACTATCTCCATATAGTTCGGCAACAAAGTCTATTATATCGTACTCCAACAATTCAGAATATGTATTCGCATTCTCTCTAGTAGGGACGAAGCATATTCAGGACTTTTCTCGTGATAGAATTAACGTAAAATCAGTAAATAGCCAAAAAAAAATTTTATTTATTAAAATGTCAAATTAATTCCTCTTTTATTATAAACGTCCAAGCGTTGGGGATATTTTGTTGTAGCGTTAGTTTTAAAGGCCTTTTGTGTAAGTAATCTGTTTTATATACCGATAAGATATCACAGCCTATAATTCCTTTCGTTGAGTTTTTAAATAAACTTTTAAAGTCCCATAAATTTACAGTTATTCTTCGCACCTGCCCATAAAAACCTGCGGACCCACATTTTGCAAATACTTTAATTTCTCTTATAAAGGGTGTTTTTTATACAGGTGTACAACTTTAAGTTGGCAACACTTTTTTAACTGACTGCCACTTTGTCAGCTGTCAAGTGATTTATGTTTAGTTTGGCTTGGCATTTTAAAATGAATAGACTGACGCCTAAACAACGCCTTCAAATTGTGCAAATTTATTTTGAAAATCATGGTCCTGTTCGAAATACGTATCGCGCACTACGTCCATTTTACGTTCAACATAATCCTCCATCAGAACAATTAATTCGGTTAACTATGGAACGATTTCGCACCACGTATGCTCTAAATAATATTATGCATCCACAGAGACGTCGTACAGTGCGTACAGAATAAGTCATTGTTGCTGTAGAGCGTAGCGTAGAGAAAGACCCCAATCAGTCTATCCGCCACCGTGCACAGTAATTGGATATGTGTCTATCCACTTTATGGAAGATTGTGCGGAAAGATTTTGGTTTGCATGCTTACAAAATCCAACTCGTGCAACAATTGAAGCCACACGATCAACTAGCAAGGCGTAGATTCGGTGAATCGGCCCAACATAAGATTGCCGTTGATACCGATTTTCATTAGCGAATTTTGTTGGCCTATAAGATCGTGCGATTTAACGCCGCTGGACTATTTTCTGTGGGGATATGTGAAGTTGCTAATCAACGCCGATGGCACGAAACGATTGACCACTTGGAGGACAACATTCGCCGCATTATTGCCAATATATGGCCACAAATGTTGGAAAAAGTCATCGAAAATTGGACCTCCAGATTAGACTGCGTCCGAGCCAGCCGTGGCTGTCATATGCCAGAAGTCATATTTAAATTATAATGCCAGAAGATTACCTTTCGAATAAATTAAATTTCATGTCAATTTCAAAAATTCATCTTTGTTTTATTACATTTCAAGGTTCTATAGCTCTGTAAAAAAAACGCCCCTTATGAGAGTTGAACAGTCGTACCACTTATACATCTCCATATAAAGTGCGCTATAGTATTGTTTTGAGAGCACTAATAGAAGTAAGTTTGTAAAAATAGCAGAATAGTTACCAAAATATTTTTTTAAAATCAGCAGAATTTCATTGATAAATATTATAACAATCTTATAACTAAAATGGCTACATTTTATTAAACAAAATATCAGTTTCTATGTACTCTAAATTTTTTTTTTTGTAAATAATTAAATTTTTGTAAAATGAATCTTTGTGTAGGTATATTTACATTGTAAATTCACCTATACAAAATGTAAATAAAACTATGGAATGAGGCAACTCTTCAAAAATTTGATTTAAAAATAAAAATACCAAAATTATACAATATATTATTTATTTATTTTTAAAAATTTTCCGCATTGAGCACAAAATACATATTTTTTAAAAATTTAAAGAGTTAAAATAAAAAAGCAAAATTCATTTAGATTGTTTGAATAATTTTTTTAATTTGTTTTTAGACAATTGCATTTAAATATGAACAAATCTTGAACGTTGAATATCAATTATGTTTGATGTGTATTGTACGAAAAATAATTACGGCAAACTCAATAATCATGGGGTTTCTTGATCTCTGTTTTGAAGTACGCATTAAAATCTCAGACAAGGCGGTGTTAAAACATCATGTTCCGACACATTAAAAATCCTCTCAGATTCGAGTATTATACAATAATTTGGATTATTAAAATATTTGTAATATATTTTTTAAAAATGTTATATATTAATTAATTTAATAAAATAATGTAAAAAAAATAATATAAAGTAGTATTAAGGGGGATTTTGCGACGTACAATTTTTAATATCAAAGTTTTAAATCCAAAAGGAATGTATGTATATTTTGCCTACATTAACATTGGTTGCATTTGAGTTAATTTAACACAAAAATGGGTAATTTTTCGGACATGAAAGTCACATAAAAATTCCCTATATTTGATAGTAACAATGCAGTGGAACATAGCAAACTCTATGTTGCCTATGAAAATAGGTGAAATCACAACTACAGTTTTAGGCAATTTTATTTTATTTTTATTAATTAATAATCATATAATTACAAATTATATACTATTACCCTAACCGAGCACTAGCTACTATGGCCTTCGGCGCGTTGTAGCGATAACAGACCAGTGCCTCTGGTGGGAATCGAACCCACGACCCCCGCACTGATAAGCCAGCACGCTACCAACTAGCCTACCGGGGCGCACGTTTTAGGCAATATTATCTATAGTTTATTATATTATCTATAGTTTTTTTCTATGTGTGTTATTGGTTTTTTTAATTTATACTTAATTTATTAAATAACAAATGATAAATGGTGGAAATGGTATTTGGGAAATGCTCGAAATTTTATTTTATCGATAGAGTTTTGTATAACAAAAAATGTAAAAAAATTAAAAATATGAAAAAATGCTGTTTTCTAAAAAGTACAAAAATATTATCTAAATAAATACTTTTTATCAAAAACATGCCATTAACATAAACATGTTCAAAAATATCATGGATGGTAACCGATTCGATGCGATTGATAAGGTTAACGCTATTTTGTTTTATTTCGGTAACGGGTTTTTAGCGTTAAGTTTATTTTACTTATTTCGATATCGACAGTTTATTTAATTCGGTAACATTGTTTTAAGGATAATGGGTTTCAGTCACTTCGGTAACGGTATTTTAAGTGAAACATTATTTTAATTATGCCTTTAATGACAATACACTCTATGATGACCCATTTTGATCACTTGGTGAAATTTACTAGGTGCACTCAAAAATTCCGATAAATTTCATAATTTTACACACATTTTCAAATTTCAACACTTCACGATGCGATCAAATAAGTTGACGAAATGGGTCAAAATTCATTTTATTCAAACTTTTTAGTTTAAAAAAAACTATATATAATGCAAGAGAAGAAAAAAATAATAAGCCTCATAAAGTAAAAAAGTAATTTGTTTTTATAAAAAGGACTACAAGGACCTCCAAATTTCAAAAAAGCAAGTAACCAAAAGATGAATATGTTTTAATAGATCCAACCAATATTAATGTTTTATACATCAACAAATGAAATGTACTTAAAATATCTTTCAATGATATGTAAATTTATGGTAATCTAGTTTTTAATTTTTGCCATTTATTTTTTTAGATGTATTCATAATGCATAGTTTTTAAAGTATAAATAGAATTAAAGTATAAATAGAAAGTATATTAACTTACTATTTATTTGGTATCCAACACTCCTGAACTTATTCCATTTTATTATTGACCCATTGCATCTTTTTCTGAAATGTAGTGTCCGACCCGAACATTTTGGCCAAAAAACTATATTTGCTCGGTTTTTAGGTATCTAGAGGCAATGAGGACAAATTTTGGTATTGGAAACATATTTGTTAAGCCGATTTAATTCGATTTGGTGTATAAAATTTAAGGAAAAAGCCGAAGTTTAGCTATAAAGTTAAAAGTTCGGCCGCCGAACTATTTTCGATTTGACCGAACTTTTGGAGGACGAACAGTGAATTCATTGCTTAAATACGAACTTTTATTTAAATTTGACACTCAAAATCGCATCTAATCAGCGCAATAAACATTTTTGCATTCTCCAAATTTGCCCATAATCCTTGAAAGTACCGAATACTGACCAAATGCATATTCTGGCCGAACTGTTCGGTCGGACACTAACGAAATGAAGTAAGTCCAGGAGTGTTGGTTACTAATTAAAAGCAAGTTCATATACTTTCGATTTTACCACGAAAACCATGCATTATGAATACGTTTAAAAAATAAATGACAAAATTAAAAAATTAGATTTACATAAATTTATTAAAATCGCTACAACTTCATGAATTAAAAAAAAAACAATCATGTTGCATATCATTCACGTAAACCATTAATATTAGTTAGATCTATCAAAAGTTATTCCTATTTCTGTTATTAGATTTTTATGAATTTTGGAAGTTCTTGTAGTCCTTCTTATGGAAACTAATGACAGTTTTACTCTATGCGGCTTATTATCTTTTGCATCTCTTGCATTATATATGGTTTTTTTAAACTAAAAAATATAAATAGGTATAATGAATTTTGACCCATTTCATCAACTATTTGATCGCATCGTAAGGTGTTGAAGTTTGGACAATGTATGTCAAATTACGCCATTTATCATACTTTTTGAGAGCACCCATCAAATATCACCAAGTGGTGAAAATGGATCAGTCTAATGCACACCGATATTTTTAGCCACATTCATGATTAAACTTTGGGGAAATATATTTATTTACATCGATTTTTTTTTCTCTGATCTTGGCAGATTATTTCGGTAACGGTATTTAAAGGATAGCCATATTGAAATTATTACGGTAACGGTATTTTAGCGATAAAGGTATTTTAGGTATTGTAATTCAAGTAACATCGGTAGCGGTATTTTACAGATAATGGTATTTTAATTATTTAAGTAACGATATTTTAGGGATAACGAGAATCAGTGGAAAGGGGTTTAAATCGATAACAATATGTTAGCGGCATTGCCTGCCATCCCTGAAAAATATACATTTAAGAGCAAAATATGCAAAAATATTCTCTAACAAATCGAAGCCAGAATTCGTCAATTGTTCTGAGAAGTATAAATTTCTCATTCATTATTCAATACTACACTCACAATATTTTGTTTTTAAAATTTAAATCTACTAAACACATAATTAAAAACCGGTCTACTGGCTTTTCTTTTAAATCAATTATATTTTCATTATTTTTAACTATTCAAAAATCACCTCAAAATCCGTAAAAATAAAAGATTTTCTTTTATTTTCTAACAAAGTTGTTTAGTGATCAGTTTCAAATTAATATTTATGAATTTCAGATTTCTCTACGCTCTGTTGACGGTCAGACTTTTAATAAATCTATATAAATAAAATCAATTTACATCACCTTTCACTCAACGTTTCGTAGGTGGTTTCTTCCAACTTCATCAGGAGTTTATGTTTATAAAATATAATCGTCAGAATGCAAAGTTTTAGAAAACCTAGAGCCTCCATAATGGGCAGAATTTTGAAGCTTTAAAGCTTTAAGCTCTTTAGCCAAATCAAAATACTAGTATCAGCCTAGCTAATATATTTGATTTGCTTTATTTTTGTTAATATGCAGAGGTTGACAGCTTGTTATCAATCTAAAATACCATAAAAAATCTTGATGTATATGAAAACAACAAACTAATAAAACTGTAAAAAAAAGTATTACTTGAGCCAGAGTAAAATTTTTTTATATAAATAGAAGATTTTTGGTCTTCAATGTTTAGTAACGTAACCACGTGTTTAATTACTAAGAAGACAAGAATGGAGCAAAATTGAAGATTAATAAGTTTATTGTTAAAGCTCTGCTTATTATTGAGGCTCTAGCTTTTCTAAAACTTTGGGTTTTGATGAGATATTTAGCCAGATCGAAATACTAGTATCAGCCTAGCTAATATATTTGATTTGCTTCATATTTGTTTATATGCAGAGGTTGAAAGCTCGTTATAAATCGAAAATAACATAAAAAAATCTCGATGTATATAACAACATAAAACTTATAAAACTGTAGTAAATTATTTTGACAATAAGTAAACACAACTTGAAATAAATATTTTTAAAAAAATAAATGCATGTTTCTTTTTTTCTAACTCAACTGAAAACACTTTAATTAAACTACAAATAGTAAAGTAGACAATATTCTGAGTGCACTTAAATACACAGATATCGCCAAAATAAAACGCTATCGCTGGAACCCAATAGTATATTTAAAGTAAAAGTTTTTCGATAATTTTTTATCGTATTGTTTGACAATTTTTTAACGGGGCAGCTTTGACTACAATATTAACAATTTCTCTAACACAGCTCTTGTTGAATATCTCCAGTAGTGTAACAAACTGCCAAGATAAATAAGTTAATTTTATGATTTTATTGTTTAATTAAGCACATTGCTGTAGCAAAAACACAAACCCATAGAAACAAACTGACTTACTAAAAAAAATCTTACAACTTTAAAAATAAGCCATTTGAATAATTTCTTTCATAGTTTAAGTGTATACCTAAGGTGACCATTCGCACCGATTTAGTCGGTACGTGTTCTGATTTCCAGTAAATCGTAGTACTGAAGAAAATTTTTTTGTATCATTTGATAGCGTGAGTTTCTACAGGAAAAATTTTACAAAACTAAAACTTTTTATAAAGAAAATATTTGTTAGAACTTAAGAATTTAAATGAAACAAAGTTCCCTAATTATGAGAGAACCAAATGTTTTTACTACATAAAAGTACCTAATTAAGATGAATTATTCAACATATTTGAGAGGTTTTTTAATGCAAATATCTTACACCAATAGAAAAAAATTAGTAAAAAAATTTGCTAAAACTACTAAAAATTAGTTCAAAATGACATTGAAGAAAAAAGTGTTAAAACTAGCAAATTTTCCCTTTCTAAGTATTAGTAATGTACACCGACAAAATTCTCTGCATGATATCAATGAATTTCTGCATTAAATCTATAAAGTGCCACTGGATCTCGTCTATTGAAACTTTTCATTATATTAATGCAGTTTTTCTTATAATTTAATTAAAATTTTAATTTAATTTTTTTAAAAATCGCATACGCCTAGTGTAAAAGTTTCATTAAATCTGTGAAGCTTTTTCAGAAAGTTAAAGAAATTTTTCATTCACATTATGAAGACAAAAATAAATAAAAATGTGCAACTTTGAAAGATTTGTTAGATTTTTTTCCATGCGAATAATAATTTACGATTCTAAATTCAGCAATCTACAATTGTTAAGCAAACATTTCTATTGATTTTTGCAAAATATGCTGTTATTTGCATTGCACTTAACTTAAAGTAAATATAGCAACTAAAATTAAGCTCGAATACAATAAAATATTTCTAAATTCAGCAGATTTATTTTTGCTGTCTGTCTGCTAATTTTAGCTTTTTTTTTCTGTAAAAACATTTTTAACTAATTTTTAGTAGAGTTTTTTGTTATTTTTACAGATTTATTTCTATGAGTGAAGTTATCACTTACAACATATAAAATTTTTAAGTTCGGAATCAGAGATGGGCAAAAATAAACGAAATTTTTAAATTAGTATTTTTGATATTTAATATAAAATTTTGTATATTTACATAATACCCTATGACAAATTTCAAGTTGCTCTATTTATAGACCCAGTAAAAAACGCTGCTTATACATGCAAGCAGGTTTGTAAGGAAGTAAGCCGAGAAGAATACCTTACAAACCTGCTTACATATGCCATGATTTTTATATGGCTAATTCCCACTTGGAAGCATTACTTTCAGACAAAATAAGCGCAGATTTCAGCGCTTATAAAAACCAGTGATTTCATGGGTTTTAGTAAAATCATATTTTATGTCTACATTATTACGATTAAAAGTAATAATATGAATATACATAATTTATTTTACATATAATAGTTTTTTGTTGTTAAATTTTTGACATATAATATAATTCTTTTATTTATTTTTACCGCTCCACGTGCTAGATCTTCAGAAACAGTTAAATGACTAATTACTTTTTATTTCGTACTCGAAAATACCAAACACAATCGGAAATCACTCGGGAGAATTTTAACAAATCGTTTATAATCCACGATATGAAACTTTCTGCATTACAACCTGCATCCTTATAAGGGAATAGGGTAAGCTGCTTACAACCAGCATCCTTGTTAGGGTAAACAGCAAGCTCAAAATTTTTGTTTGTTTATTTTTATACGAAAATTATTCATTTCTTTTGTTGCTTCTCAATATTATGTAAATGTAAGCACTTACATCAGCGCATTTGGTTTATCCTGCTTTTAAAGACTCAAAACTTTTAACTGGGAGAGTCACTTAAAAACATCAAAATCGAGTTACTTGTTTAATTGAGCAAAACCAAACCCAAGTAATTTTAATACCCTTACATATAGCGAAAAAAATGACTAATTTTAACCATTTATTAGTAAATATGTTCACATAATAACATATATTTTTGCATATATGAAAATATATGCACATATCTGACATACTTGGAATATATTTGGAAATGTATGACAACATATATTATAGTATATTGCATATATTGTTCCATATATGACATATATATTCATATATGAGTTCATATATTATTCCATATATGAATTGAGTTTTCTTATTTTAATGTCAGTTGCCCATATATGGAGGCCCATATTTGGAGACACATTTAGTAAACCCATATATGCGGGCCTAAATTTTCGAAATTAAATGATATACGAACGAATTTCGGAATGCCCATTGGTATGCAAATAGACTCTTAAACCAATGTGTTATTTTGCTGTCAAAATTGATTAAAATTATAACCAAAGGCATTTAAATCTAAAGTTTTAAAAATTTGATTGAGCATCCTGGATGAAAATTAAATTTGTAATATTACTGTTCGAGTACAGTACAACATCAACTCTTTACGTTATGAATCCTTGGTTCTAAAGTTGGTACATTAAAGATACAGAAATAAGTCTGTCTATTAGAAACA
The DNA here is from genome assembly GCA_021234595.1 of Delia radicum. Lineage (NCBI taxonomy): Eukaryota > Metazoa > Arthropoda > Insecta > Diptera > Anthomyiidae > Delia > Delia radicum. The sequence continues at coordinate 24,902 of JAEKOY010000336.1, forward strand.
ATCACCATTACGACATTTCAAACAAAAAAGTATTAAGGAAAATTTCGAACAATCTGCATACTGACCCTATTTTTCGTCTCTAAAATTTTTTTTCCAATTTGTTCGTCTTTTACATAATGGAGTAAATTCTATACTTAAATTGCAACAAGAAAGTTTGGATTGTTTCACAAAATAACGAGTTTTTGTTGTACTATAATCTAAAAATAATATAGCAAATTTCCCTACTAAAGTTGTTGTCTTTTTAACGTTAAATTGTGTTTCGAAAAAGTGACCGTATTCTATACTTAAATTGCAAAAATTCTATACTTAAATTGCAACAAGAAAGTTTGGATTGTTTCACAAAATAACGAGTTTTTGTTGTACTATAGTCTAAAAATCTATATTGCAAATTTCCCTACTAAAGTTTTTGTCTTTTTTGACGTTAAATTGTGTTACGAAAAAGTGACCGTATTTTTTTGTAAGTAACTGTATGAATCCAAATATGATTCCACACATGTTCTGATCTGTAAGGTATACTGACAAATCTTCTCATATATGGACACCTATGGATATTTATATATGATCATTAGGGTTTCAACTATTTGCATTTTTTGAAAATATCAAAAATTACATTGCATATATCGTCGGCTTATTATTGGTTTGACCCATAAGCCAAAAAATTGTTATCGAGAAAAACGATAAAGAAGATACACTTATTTTAATTTTTGTATGCAAAATCAGCAGGTAGGTTAAATTTGTTACTGGATATCTCTGATACGATACGAAATAACGAGAAACGGTTTTCGGAATCAGAAAGGGGATATTTACATTATATACAATTCATTCCTAACTCATTTTTTTCAAAAATGGTCGGTGAGTCAAACCAATAATAAGTCGACGATATGTATAGGCCCTCAAAAAATATTAAGAACCGCGATCTTACTTTTTCGCGGTCGTTGAAAAAGTTCCCGCACCAAACGCAACTACAGTTTTGATATAATTTTTTTAGTTTTTAACTTTAAAATATGTAATGTTTTATATATATTACTTGGTTTTGTGTTATGTATTTATGTTGTCATCTATAAAAAATATTTTTCCGCCATTACAACACTTGCATACACAATTTTTAATTCTATTTAAAATAAATATTTAAATAAAAAGGCTTTTAGAAATTGACTTTGGTGCGAAAGGTTTTTGTTCCTAATTGGCTTAAAAAAGCGATATTTGTCTTTATCACAAAATTGTCCGTAAGGAGGTGCCCTATATTTTTTTCCCAACAAAATAGTTATAATCCTTAGGCTCGCACAAAAATATTTTTTGTAGTTGCCCGTATACTAAACAGCATTTTTAGTTTATAACAAAGCATATGAGCGGTATTTACT
>JAEKOY010000337.1:0-26252 GCA_021234595.1 Delia radicum
CTAATACCATGTTCAGACGGTAATATGAACCACTTGGTTCGTTCTCTGAATCACGATTGCGAATCCTGGTGTTCACACGATTGTTTTTGTTTCATTTTGACGTTTATATTTTTGTTCATTTATTTAGCGCGTCTTTTTAATTTGTGTGTGGCTTGATTTAAAAATGGATAAAAAAAGTAAGTAAAAATTAAAAAATAATACATGAATATACTTTTATACACTTTTTTATATTCAAAGCCCAACAGAAAAAGTGCCAGCAAATGGATCAAAGCGGAGAGCGTGCTCTGATAGAGATATGAGGGGCGATAAAATGAAGCAGTTGCGTGGCTAGCCGGAAAAATAGCCACATACTTATTGAAATGGCTTCTGAACTGGAAGCATTGGGTATAAATATACCCCGGAGGAGCTGAAAACAAAGATGCACAACATGACCAACCGATATAAGTAAGTTTAAAAGTATAATGTGCTGTGTGCAAAATGCAATGAAAATTAACAATTCCGTACACATGAGACCCTACTCTGTATGCTTTTAAAACATTTTTATTGTTAATTAATATTTGTGCTATCATTTTTAATTACAGAAAGGAAAAAATTAATATTGGGTCAACCGGTGGCTCACCCTCCGAGTGGGATCTCTATAAAGAAATGCAAAATTTATTGGCTCCATTTAAAAGCTACCACACTGAAGATTTGGTTGCTGATAGCAATAAAAAGTAAGTTTTAAAATTATTCTTAGAAATGAATTGAGAGAAAAGTTAGTTTTTTACAAACTACATACATATGTATGTGTTTATTTTAGACAAATTTAAAATATCCTAAATACATCAATTTTTCATTCATTTATTTCAGACATAAATTCAGGTATTCCGGTAATATCATTGCTACCACCGTCAGCACCAGCAACAGACGTTTCTCCGGCATTCCCATCACCATCAACGGGACCACCTCCTTTCTCCATCGCCATCACCAAGTTCCCCAAAGCTTCGAACATCTGAAAAGAAAAGAAAAATGATAAAACTATACAAACTCTTCAAAAGACGTTCGAGCATATTAAAAACACGACGGAAAAGGTGGTGGCAATAGAGGAAGAGAAAAAAGAAATTTTGAAAAAATTTGCGGAGAAGGAAGCCGAGGTTCAAGATGCACTTCTTGAATTTTAAAAAGAAATTAAATTTTAAAAATGTACTTGTTTTGATCTCATTAATTCGTGATATTTATTTTTAATGGAACGAAGTTGTTTTTGTTATTCTTTTTTTTGTTTAATCTTTTTTTTAATTCTTTTTTATATAAATGTACATAAAAATATGTATATATGTAGTATATAGAATAATAATTTATGTAGTATTTGAAGTATTTGAATTGTTAAAATAAAACTTACATAAATATTCTGAAATTGCACTTCTTATTCTTCTGGATTATTTCTGTTGTCCATTTGTGTTGCAATAAATTCAGGATACGACCGGTTTACTTCGGCAGCTTCTAAAGCCTTCATCCAATTTTCATTTATGGTATCATTGTTTTCACTGAGGAAGTTGTGAAGAACACAACAGGCTAACACTACGGAGTTAGCATTTTTTTATGGCATTATCAACTCCTTTTCCAATGCGCCTAAACCGAGCTTTTAGCTGCCCAAACGCATTTTCCACAACTCTGCGCGATTTAGACAATGCATAGTTAAAACATTTTTCTTTGTAGCTTTGCGAAAGATTGAATGGGTACGGTTTCATTAACTGTTCGCTTAGCCTAAATGCTGAATCGCCAATTATGTGCACTGGAACATCCACATCTAAAATTGTTGTTTTTTAAATCAGTCATAATATTGCAATCATCAAGCTGATTCTTCAAAGAAGATTCTTGATATATTTGAGAATCATTGCAACGGCCAGGACTACCAGAGCTTACATAAATGAAACGGCATCTGGAAAACGAAATTAATCGACGCTTACTAACCACATAGTTTTTTTTTACCTTGCGTCTACCAATGCTAAAAGCACAATTGAATACCATCCCTTATAGTTATAATAGTCTGTAGCGTCTTCATGGGATGGGTGAATCTCAATGTGACAACCATCTAACAATGTTAATATCAATCAACCATTTAACAATGTTAATATCAATACAACTAACTTACCAAGAGCCCCCATGCATTGAGGATATCCGAGTATATCAATTCCTTTACCAAGTCCTCAATTTTTTCCCTTGTTAATGGGAAATTGTTTAAATACATTGGAGCCAAAACTCTCCATGTTTCGGTACAAAAACCTAAAGAATTTCGCATACAGTTGACTTTCCCACGCCGAACATGTTAGCAACTGTGCGATACTCTGCAGATGAACCTAACGCATATAAACTTATTGCAATCCTCTTCTCCAGTGGTATTGCTTCACGCATATTTGTATCGTTTTTCTTGAGGCCTTGAAGCAGCGCACATAATTTCTGAAAAGTCCTTCTATTCATTCTAAAGTTATTTTTGAAGAAAGAATTATCAGCATCTTGACAGTCTGTCTCCCAGAAACTTGAAGATCTATCCTGAAAAGTTTACAAAGTATTTAATATATAATGAAACAAAATATTATTCTCCCTTTACTATTTTCCAGCTCAGTCTTTCAGAATTTTGAGGCAGTTGCGACTCCTGTAAAAGTTGTGCACACATCTCCTGCAGATCCGCCAGCACTTTGAAAGCTTATTTTTGACTCTTCAAAAAATCTAGGCTTTGAAGACATCCTTCTACACTTTAAAATACTTTTCACAATTTCTTTTTTTTTCCATTTTTTTTAAATATATATATGTAAATATATATATTTTTATTTTTCAATGTTTTTATTTATTTTTTTGCACAAATAAATTTTTAGTTTTTTCTTTGTTGATATTTTTTTTGACAGCTAGTTCAGATAAACGAGCGATAATTGCTATCAAAATTTGAGATGATAGTAAATTTTTCGTGGTTCACTGCAAGATTCAAAATGAACCAAGATGTTTCGTTCTCAAAATTTTGTATGGAGAAACCAACATGTTTGGACCCGAACCATGAATGAGAGAGCGAACCTCGAATTTTGCTGCTCGTGCGAACATAGCATAATGTTATGGATAATTGAATCCAAGCTTTGTATAAAAACAATTGAAATCCTTCAATTTTTTTTTATTGTATTTTTTTTTAATGAATTTTTATTTTTGTTTCATTCACATATTATTATTTTAATAAATGGTTTAATACGATATATTCTTCTTTTATTTAATTGGCACAAAAAATCATTTTGATATTATCTCTAATTTTGTTTCCTATTGTAGATATTTGTGTTTCGGTTCCAATGTCTATTTCAGGCATTTGTAATATATCCGGGGTTTGGCGGACGTTCTCGTAATTAGGTACATTAAACTTAAGGCATATATTATGCAATGCAGCACAAACATTTGAAAATAGTGCTATTTTTTCTGGGCTATATCTGCTTCTTTTGTCGTGGCATAGAATTTTCCAACGTGCTTTAATATGCCGATTGTTCTTTCAACAACACATCTTCCTTTCGAGTGAATTTCATTAAAATGAGATTCCGTAGATCCATCTTCAGGATTTCTGTATGGTGTCTGTATGGTGTCGACAATCATGCTTCAAGAGGATACCCCGAAATTATATAAAAAAATTAATACGACATAACAAAATAAAATAAAATAAAAATTAAATTACAACTATAATTGACTTCTTGATCCCAAACTTTATAAATCGATATTGATATTAAATCTATTAATCTATAAAAATCTATTGAGCACTCAATACTAATCCGCTGAGAATTTTTAAACAAAGCTTTGCAATTTTAAAATTCCAAAAATGTTCATATATGAATTTTTTGGTATAATTACATTCGTATACCGTCAAAGAAATAAGTGTGTTTTAAAAGCTTTATTTTGCAACACTGTCAACATATTTTTTATAAATGCGGTATTGATTTAACCCTTTATAGCCTCATGTAACATTACTGTAGCAAACCCCAAAAACCCGGAAATAATACATACTGAATATATTTAGCTCGCTCAAATTTGTGTAACCCAACTGTGACATACCACTGATCAAATTAGTACCAAAAAAAATATCATAGATGGCGTAATTTTTTTGACTTCCGTCAGTTTGAAGTATTTGTTATTTATTCGTTATAAAAATAAAAATTTATAACTTATGGAATTACAACTCAAGAAATTGAAATAAATATCAAAAATAACTTTTATTTTTGCTCGAAAACATAAAAATTAAAAAATAACTTTTATTTTTGCCCGAAAAATAAAAATCAAAAAATAACTTTTACTTTTACCCGAAAAAATAAAAACCAAAAAATATCTTTTATTTTTGCTCGAAAAAATAAAAATCAAAATATAATTTTTATTTTTGTCCGAAAAAATAAAAATCAAAAAATAATTTTATTTTTGCTCGAAAAAATAAAAATCAAAAAATATTTTTTATTTTTGCTCAAAAAAATAAAAATCAAAAAAAAAAAAACTTATTTTTGCTAAAAAAAAATAAAAATCAAAATTTTAAAAAGCAATGCATTTTATTATAGACTAGTTCATAAGGATCAAAATGGTATACTTAAACTGTTTTCCGACATTTACTTCTAATTGCTTTTTTTGTTTAAAAATTTTAAAATAACTGTTATTTTCGGTCCCTGATTGTATACAATGCATATTTTTACATTTTTACATGAAAAAATTATATTTTTATATTATGTAACAGTAATGTCACAATCCCTAAAATGTCAATTCAATAATAAATAAAGGATATTTTTAAATTTCTAAGTAATACGTTTTTTTTATTTACCTTAACCTTTCCCGTACCAAAACAATTTTGAATTTTTAAGTTCATGGGCTGCAAAGGGTTAAAGAAAATTAACATTAATTTAAGATTAAAGCAAACAACGAAAAATATGTATCATATTTTAAATGTATGGGTCTTTTTTGTCCCTCTTTTGTCTACTATAAGTCTATGAATACACCAAAGCTCAAAATTCAACTTGAACGCCAGAAATACATCAAAACTTAAAATGTGTTAAACACATTTTATGTTTTAAGACTTATTTCTCTCGCTCAAGTTGAATTTTGAGATTTGGTGTGTTCATAGACTTATAGTTGAATTTTTTGGTAAGTATTTTTGTAGGACATTTTTACCCGTTATATTCTTGTTTTAAGGGTATTTTCCCCTTTTTCACGAACAACGAGGTTAGAGGTTAAAAATGTTTTTCGTAGTATTTTAAATAAATCTGCTGAACACATTCAATACCTAAAATGTTAGGATCACAGGTTTCCTATGCCGATTCACCATAAAAATCTAAGTGGCTAGAATTTTAACGTTCATGTGCTCAAATTTTATTTCGAATCTTATCCAAAAGCCAAGCATTTTTTAGATTGTTATTGTATCCTTGCTCTAAAAGAAACCTTTCCTCTGAAGCCTTCCATACGAATGAATCATGTGCGGCTACTCCATACTTGGAATTAATTGCCAATATTGTATACCAATATTGTATACTTATCTTAAAACACACCATTTTAAATAAACACTTAATTTTATTTGAATAATTACTCGCAATCATGGAGTTAAGGCTATGATACCCTTTCCTGTTCAAAAACATGTGTTCATTTGGAGGCTTCTGCAAACCAACCTATTACTGTTTAAAAAAAATACAAAATAAGAAAAAATTGTAAATATTGAGGTTGTTCACAAGGGGTGTACTAAATGTTGTATGTCATATCGCAAAATAGAGATGGTAAAATTTAATTTTAAAATATACAACAATGGATAATAGTACGATACACCATTTTTACCTATGTTTAGTACTTTGTCTAAGTGTGCTAACAAAAGGTCCATTCGTTTACACCAAAATTGCACAAATTTGTACAAATTTGTACTGGATTTTACTGAAATGCGTTCGCGTACACATAAATTTGCAAAAGAGAGCATCTACTAAGAGAGTAAAGTGACAGTTGTCAGCAAAAAAACCTGCAAATTTTTACTGGAGAAATTTTTGCCAGTAAAATCCAGTAAAATCCAGTAGAAAACAAAAACATATGATTAGATTAAGTAAACAAACAAAAATAAGCATACATTTAGTAATAAAAACATTTAAAAGATTAAAAGCTGAATTAAAAGCTGAATTAAAAGGGCGGCAAAAACTAAAAATAATTATTTTCAACCTGAAACAAATTAAAGTAGTCAGTTACAATTATTATAGTAACAATTTATCAGTTTTCTAATATCTCTGTTAATTGTTTTTATTTACATTAATATATTAGAGATGTAAAGCTAATGAGTATATGAATACTTCTTACTGCATATTATTCAGGGTACCGAATATCAAAAATAAAGTATTCATGTATTTTCGTATGTTATTTAACTAGAAACAAAATTAAAAGTCATGTACAAACTAAAAAAGCTTCCCCAAAAGTTTATTTAATAAATACAATTGCTACGAATTTATAATTATTAAAATGCAATGCATCAAGTACCAAAAACAATATATACTGGGTAGTCTAAATAACACTTATTTTACAACACTAAGCTTTTTAGCGCTCATATGTTTGAATTAGCCTGCAAGTTTTTGCAATTTTTCCGTTCGTTTACTTTTTTGTGCAAGAGAGTAAAATTTTCATTTTGATCAAAATTTACTCATCTACTGGATTTTACTGGAAAAGTAAACGAATGGACCTAAAGAGAACATCCAACAGAAAGTCTTCCAATCTCTAATTTTACATATTGAACTTTGTGTTACACCAATAAGAAAGTCATTTCCAACAGAGTGTTGAAAGCCACCAGATGCCAAAAGTGACAAAGTTGCTGCCTTCCTTTCTCACTCTGAAGCGTTTTATAAAACTAAAAATTTAAACAATATGTAATAATTTTAATTTTAATATATTAAGTCATTTACAAAAATATTTGTTACTTACTCATTGTCCGACAATCTTAATGGATCACTATTTTGTATTTGTCTTCTTAATCGATTAAAGTGATGTTCATCATTAAAGTCCGAAGATGAAGAATAAAAAAATCAGGCTTGGATCCATTTTGTTTGGGTATACTTGACGAATTTAAAAAATCTATTTATTTTTTTGTTTCTTTTTATGAAATTTTCACATTATTTTTTGCTTTGAATAAACTATCATATGTTTTTGTTTACATTATTTTTTTTTAATCTTTTACATTGCGTCAGTGTTGAACCACATTTTTAGTATTTTCATTTATAACACTGAAAAATAAAATCGATACGATACCTAATGAGTCCCATCAACAGAAAAATTCGATCGATCGATTTTAAATTCGATACGAAATAATTTCGATCACGACTGAGAGAATTAGGACCCAGGTTTTCATTTCTGCATGATATAATTTTTTTCTGGGGGATGGACTCTGAACCCGTTCCGTTATGCGATTTTTCGAATAATGCCTTAACCGGTTGACAGCCTAGTTCAAATAATTGGAAATACTAATATTTCGTTAAAAAATAATTCAATTAAGGGGTTTACTCTCTTTAGAAATCAATAAACACAGCAAAATTTTACAATTTTAAAAAATAAAGAAATGATTAATTAAAAAAAAACTTTTTGCGATAGAAAATTACAATATTATATATTATTATAAAAATTATAATTTAAAATTTGGGCTAACATGGCAACCCTGACGGTCATTTTATTATATACCCTTTTTGTAAAGGCAAAAGGCGTGGAGATACGGGTAATCATCTGACAATAACATTTTTATTTTATTTAAACACGAATAAATTCTATAATTTTTATATGCATTATTGTAAACTCAAAAATTAAAAAAATCTTTATTTTTTATCTTAAAAAAAAAACTACGCAAAAATTTAAAAATGTTTACATTAGCGATTTTATTTTACAAAACAAAAACGTTTAAAAATCTATCAATCCGTTAAGGCTGCATAGCGGCACCCGATTTTCAATATGTTGTTTTGAGAAAAATGTAAATAAAGTAAATATCGCGCAAGTTTTTTAACAAGCTGTAAATTTTTTATATATACAAGGTGGCGCAAAAGTAATCCTCCTATCAGAAAATGCTATAAATTTTGCGATTGGCCCCTAATATCAGTTCTGTTTTGACATTTGTGTAGTAAACACATGCGAAATACACGTTAATAAACAATGTTATGCTACACTGCTCCAGAACGCGGAATATTGGTGACTATTTATTTGACCAATAATCGGTCGGTGACTTTGGCACAACGTGAATTTCGTCGCAGATTTCCTGGCCGTCCAACGCCTACTGGTGAAACACTGCGACGTTTAGCCGCTCGCCTCGAAGAGACTGGCACAACACGAGATGCTGCCAGGCGTGGCAGACCCCGGAGTAGCCGTGCTGCAGAGAATATTGCTGCTGTAGCCGAGGATGTCATGGAAGCGCCGTCGACATCGACCAGACGACGTGCCACGCAAGTGGGTATCAGTCGACGGTCTTTACAGCGAATTTTGGTACAAGATTTGAAGATGTTTCCGTACAAAGTCCAGACGGTGCATCAGCTGTTAGCTGCTGACCGCCAATCGCGTGTAACATACGCTCAAGCCATCCTTAATCACCACCAAGAGGAAGATGATTTTCATCAAAAATAATCATGAGTGATGAGACCCATTTCCATCTTAGCGGGTACGTAAATAAGCAAAATTTACGCTTCTGGGGCACTGAAAATCCGCGTGTAACCCACGAAGAGCCATTACACCCGCTCAAAGTCACTGTATGGTGTGCTGTTTTCGCTGGAGGAGTCATCGGACCTTTTTTCTTCGAAGACGTCGCGGGCCAAACGGTTACTGTGAATGGTGAGCGCTACAGAGCAATGATCAATGAGTTCTTTTTGCCGCAACTTGATGAATTGGGATTGGAAAACATGTGGTTCCAACAGGACGGTGCAACGGCACACACTGCACGTGCCACAACCGATATGCTGAAGGATGCATTTCCCGGGCGCCTAATCTCCCGTTTTGGCGATTTGCACTGGCCAGCAAGATCGCAAATTGAGGTTATGTGCACGTTCCTATGCCTTTTTTTAAATTTTCTTTTTTTAAAGCTCGTTATCTCGGTGACTTCACTTTATTTTTAATTTTTCTTTAATGATTATGAAAGCGCTTCTAAAGACCTTTCAAAAAAGCCAAAAAACAAAAAAATCTGACCACTGGTTCAGAAGTTAGCAATTTTACCCTACTACCCTCCGACCACCAATCCGAAAATTTTCAAACCCCTGCCATTTCGCACACTTGCATTTTCGGGGATGGTCGTAATGGACATATCTTCATAAAATGAGACAACGAACACGCTGGTGAAATTTGGCGGGTCGTGACTGAATTACCCTGTATATACATTAGGGTGACAATGAAAAATCAAATTTGGATTTTTGATGATAAATGTGAAGATTCTTTTGCCACTTGGTCTAAAACTTACTTGCTGAAAATTTGAGCCAAATCGGATAACTCTATCCCGTGCACCTTTGAGGTCAAAGTTCAAATTTTGGGAAATATAGTGTATTCGCCTATATTGGAGCTAAAAAAATAGCTTTTCGATATGAATTATACCGAAATCCAATGGGATTAATGTGCCACATAGTGTTGAACTTGCATGCTGAAAATATTAACCGAATCGGGTAACTCTATGCCGTGCACCTTTGAGGTCAAAGTTCAAATTTTGGGAAATTCTGTATATTTAAACTGTAATTGATCTAAAAATATCGTTTTTTTAAGTATATTCATTTAAATTGAACAGAAACTGCATGTTTTAGATATTTTTAAAAGTATTCTGAAATATTATGAGTAAATTTAACCCTTTTTTGCTACGGGGGTCAAAACTACACATTTGCTTAAATTAGCTATGAATCCAATATTTAAAAAAGTGTAAAATATTATTTCTAAAAACAAAAAACTGAGATTTTAAAACCAATATTTAAAAATATATATTTATGTGAATGTTTTTCGTATAGAAGCAAAAGCAGTACATTTTAATTGGAATAAAAATATGTTTTTAATATAAAAAGTAAGGCAACTTGAAATGTCTTTTTCGGTAAGTTTGATTGTAATCATTTCTTAAATTATTTAAATTCGCATGCTTTTTTTTTTTTTATTTTTTAAATTTATTTTTTTTATTTCAAATTCATTATTTTACATAGAAGGCATCCCACGAAGCCACTAGAGCTTGTCTGTAGGATGATAAAATAAATTAATAAATTTTTGACTTGAGAATTCATTCATTGCAAGCTTATTAAATAATTTTTGATTTGTTTTTTCCTAATAAAATTATTTTCTATATTGGCGATGTTTAAAGGCAGCATGTTAAGTATTCTTGGTAGAGTTACTGATAAGGTGTTCTTTTTATAGTTGTTTTTGTGTTGTTCGACTTTATATCTTCCTTCCGCTCGGCGCCTAGTATTATGTTGGTGATCAATGCGATGTAGAAATCTCTGGTCGTCGCCAAACTCGGAAACCAACGTTAAGTAATATATACCCCTAATATCCAGGACTTTGAGGTTTTTGGAAAAAGAGCCATCTTCGTTTATGTTGTTTTCTGTGTTGATGTTGTTCCTTGTAGATATGCTGTAGTTTTTCCAAAGGATTTTGAGTAATCTGTCTTGGGTTGTTTGTAGATTTTGTACATATGTTGCCGATCCCCATGCTGTGATACCGTGTCTTATGTAGGATTCTACAAGGGAAAAATATGCTTGTTTTAACACACTAAAAGTAGAGCAATTACTCAGGTGGTAAAGCATAAAAGAGGCTGATCGAAGCTTTTTGTGTAGATACTCCAAGTAGGTCTTCCATTTAAAATTTTGGTCTACATATACGCCTAGATATTTATAGTTGTTGACTAGCTCTATTTCAGTTGTACATGTATCAATATCACTGTTGTTGTTGACCATTGAGTTGTGTAGACAATCGGTGTTATGGAATTTTAAAGATATTTCAGTGTATCCAATATGAGGCGGCCTAATGTGCATTATTTTAGTCTTGTTTGCGTTTATGACTAGTCCGTTGTCGTGACACCATTTTGCCACTACGTTGAGTTCCTGTTGCATGGTACGTATAGCTACATTAATATTTTTATTGGCAACAATAATTGCGGTATCGTCGGCGTAAGCATATGTGGTACTATGTTTTAACATGTTTATCATATCATTGGCGTATAATATGTATAAAATAGGTCCAAGTTTTGACCCTTGTGGTACTCCATGATTTGATTGTTGTTTGTCGCTCATGTTGTTGTTGATTTTTACCTGGAATGCTCTGCATAAGAGGTAGTTTTTAAACCAGTCTAAGCAATGACCTCGTATTCCGTTTCTGTCTAGAACTTGGATTAGCTTTTGGTGAGATAGTGTATCGAAAGCCTTACTAAAATCTATGAAGAGGACCAGGTAGTGTATGTGATTGCTTAAATTGTTGTTTATAAGGTTCGAGAAGTTTCCCAACAGTTGGTTTATATTTTTTCCTTTTTGGAATCCAAACTGATTTTGGTTAATTATTTTGAATTTGTTTATAAATTTGTTGAGCCTCGTTACCACAACTTCTTCCAGGACTTTTTCGATTATGGGCAGGATCGATATTGGCCTGTAGTTATTGTATTCTGATTTATTGCCACTTTTGTGTACAGGACGGACAACAGAAGTTTTAAGCAGATCCGGTATTATGCTGTGATCTAGACTGCGGTTCACGAGCTGTGTTAATATTGGTGTTAAGTAGCTTGCGTTGTGTTTGATGTCTTTTGGGCGTATTCCGTCTGATCCTGCACCTTTTCTGATGTTAATATTTGAAATTATTTTATATATATATATATTATATATTCGTATATTGTTGTCGATAGTTTTGAACAACCTAAAAAGAAACACAATAATTATTTAAATGTAAATTAGTTAAATTTATATATAACTTACTTTGAATAAATATTGTCGCTGCTGTTCATCTTTTGTGATCTTCTCATGATAATCTTCAACAAGCTTAATACCTCGTTCGGCGCAGTCATTAACAACCTTTAGTTTTTGAATAATAAATTTTCATTTTCTATAACCTTCACAATCTTTCCAGCTACTTGGGTCTTTTTGTAAAAAATCCGTTGAAATTTGGAATCTCTTCAAAAACTTTTCGTGTTTTTGGATACAAGTTCAATCAAAATTGATGAATTATCTTTAGCGAAGAAAGTATTAAGATTTCTTTTTTAATTAAAACTTTTTCAAAATTTCTTCTTCCTCAAGGTTTTCTTCTTCCATAAAAGTCAAAATTTTTTTTAGCCATTTTGTTTTTTGTTTCAAAGTCTATTCTATCATCGAATAAACTGAATGCTTCATTAATGTAATATAGATGATTAATAAACTTTGTTATGGCTCTATCAGCAATTTGTGCATTTATTTTTTTATAATCTTCTAAATTTCTCAAAAATAATATGTCGTTTAAGGGAGCTTGCTCCGCTTTATCTGAATTGAACCAGAAAAATGCATAGCACTTTATAACAAAACCTGCAACTTCAACTAGACCATTTATTTCCAATTCTGTGATTTCTGGGAATTGATTGCGAAAGATCAATATCTTAAGGCAATATATTCCCTTAGCCATCCATCTAGCTAAATGAAGAACACCGGGCTTAAAAAATGTTATGCCACTAGGAGGACTTCCACCCAGAAATATGATAATCAATTCCAGGAACTTTTTGTAGTCATTTCGTGGAAAGTCCTCTTTAACTTTTATATTTGCAAAATCTAAAATTTTAGCGCAATCATCACCTAGTATTTCTTTTATTCAAGGTATTGCTAATCCCGTCATATACTCATCCTTTTTTACGTTCGACCATTGTTTTTTGAATTTTTTAAATAAGCTGACTTCTAAGCCAGTCGAAGAACAAATTTTTGTTTCATTAAAAACAGCTGCTAAAATTATTTCAAACACATGGTGTCTGCATCCTAGGAACAAAATGTCTCTATGTATTTTTTTTTTCTAATATATTGCAGGCCCCATTAAAATTGCCAGTGTTTGAGGCGGTTGTGTCAAAGACAAATGCCTCGATTCTATCCAAAACTTGATACTCTTCTAATGAATCATATACTGCAGATGCTATTTCAACGCCAGTTCCAGCCGGTATATCAGGAATATTAATTATTTGTTCAAAATCGGGAGCGGTTGCAATTATTGACAGTCGGTCTTCGTTTTTTCTTGATATGCCAGATAACAGTTTTGTATCCCAGTGTATCGTTAGTGGCTGAGTATTGGATTGAAGTTTTAACCCGATTCGAGTACTATTTGCGTAGTGTAGTTTTGACCCCCGTAGCAAAAAAGGGTTAAATTTACTCATAATATTTCAGAATACTTTTAAAAATATCTGAAACATCCAGTTTCTGTACAATTTAAATGAATATACTTAAAAAAACGATATTTTTAGATCAATTATAGTTAAATATACAGAATTTCCCAAAATTTGAACTTTGACCTCAAAGGTGCACGGCATAGAGTTACCCGATTCGGCTAATATTTTCAGCATGCAAGTTCAACACTAGGTGGCACATTAATCCCATTGGATTTCGGTATAATTCATATCGAAAAGCTATTTTTTTAGCTCCAATATAGGCGAATACACTATATTTCCCCAAAATTTGAACTTTGACCTCAAAGGTGCACGGGATAGAGTTATCCGATTTGGCTCAAATTTTCAGCAAGTAATTTTTAGACCAAGTGGCAAAAGAATCTTCACAGTTTTGTTTAAAATTCTGGAAAAAAAATTTTCCCATATATTTCATTGTCGCCCTAATATACATATATAGAAAAAAAGTCAAACCATCGAAATGTGAAATAAAAAATTACAAAATAAAGAAAATCTTAGGAGATCAAACTCCTCAAAGAAAAATACATTTTTAATTGAATTAGCAATTTTCGTGTTTGGAGGAATTTTAAACAATAAAAATCGGCTGTTTTCGTTTTTGAAAAAAGGTTTAATTATTTGTGTGAAAATGAACAAAACTGAGGGGTGGTGTTGGCATGGAAATTCGGGAATATAGCAAGTGTGGGTGGAGTTTTAATATTTCTGCAACCTGCTAGTGTGTCTAGGTGGTTGATTTTCTTGAGTTGTGTTTTCACAGACTATTGTGTATCTTAATAAATAAAATTATGTGTTTTCTTTTGTATTTTTTTCACTTACAATCATCATCTTATAAACTGATTAATTTTCTGCATCATTTTATAATACAAATAATTATTAATAATAAGGAGAGTTAAGCGGTTAAGTATTGTTTAAGCGCCGTTCAGATTAGTAGACTTAGATTTATATTCTGAGAAAAAAAATAATCCGTTAGCCAAATTTTTTTCATTTCGTAAAATGAAGAAAGAAAAGAGAAAAGGAAATAATCTGTAATAAAATCGAAACTTCTGTATATTTTTTTTAATATTTTATAAAAATGAAGAGAGAAAACATTTATAATAGGGTGGATGGAATTCGTATTTTAGAAGAGTGTCGCTTAGGGCAGGGGCTAGGGGTGCCAAACGGGAAATACCAAATTCCGGGATTTAGTAAATCCCGACTACCGGGATTTCCTTTTTGAAACTCCAAGTTTCGGGCTTTTTTGAGACTTTTCGGGATTTGTCTTTTTCCTGAAATTTGAGATATATTCCGATTTTTCTTAAATTTTCTAATATTTTTTTTTGTGTTAGCGGTTCCGAAAAAACATATTATTTGCGTGTACACACACTAGCTACTAGGCCATCTTCTATTGATTATGTTGAAAGTGCGGCAGCGCAGATCCCCACAAGATAATTTTTCATCTTATCTTACATTTATTAACAATTAGTGTTTTCGTCGTGCTGTCAACACGTTTTTAAATTTGTCTTGTCGTGTTTGCGTTTGTCCCTATAAATTCCGTTTAAATTTAAATGAAACAAATAACATTAATAGTGTCGTTCTGTTAAAAAAAAAAAACAAAAATTATTCAAATCCATAACAAATAACAAACACAAAACATAATATAAAACTAGACTACACATCAACCATAAATCTATATAAAAAAAAAAAAAAACGTTAAATAACAAATAAATTTAAAACAATAACAACAAACATTAACATTATCAAATAACAATACATTTAAATACAACTACATTAACAACAATAACAACAATAACAACAAGCATCAACATCATCAAGCAACAATACTTTTAAATAAATATATCAACAAAAAAAAAATACATCTGATCCTCGCTATACGGCTCTGTTTTTTATAATGACCAAGCAAGGGGCTTTTATGCCTCCTTAATAAGTGTCATTGTCCTTTCCTTTCCATTGTCTACGGTGTATAGGGGGCGGGGAGTCAAATTGTTGCCTGGTTGTTTACTGTCAAAGGTATAACACTGGACATTAAATAACCAATTACAGCAACAATTTCGACTACTGTGCCCCATATACACTCGTAAGGAACATTGATTTTATTTTTTTCTTATTTTGTTATGACAGGCAGATTTCGTATAGACTTCTGCAACATACGCGGACTGAGAGCGAATTATTTTTCTGTATATGCTCACATTCGTTTCCATAGGCCGGATGTTTTCGCCTTATGTGAAACTCAGGTTTGTGAGGATGCTGATCCACAGGATTTTCACATACCTGGGTATCACCTTCTATCCCTTTTTTCTTTACATAGGGGCCTTGCAATGTACATTCGCTATGATGTTGTGTACCAGTATCAGCAACAGTTGTACTGTAATGATAAGGAATTTAGCTCTCTTTGGGTTAAATTCCAGATCAGGTCGCACATATTGCACTTCGGGTTTCTATATAGAAGTCCAAACACGGAATTGGCTAAATCCCTTGATGGCTTCGATGCCCTTTCCGATTCAATTTCGAAAATCTTGGAGGGTTGTCCGAATAGTGAAATCGTTGTTGCTGGTGATTTTAATATCCACAACTCATCCTGGATTCGCCATTCGAGCCATACAACTCCCGAGGGCCAATACGTTGAGCTTTTCGCCGCGCATAATGATCTTGCGCAACTTGTGAATGAGCCAACACACAATGTATGTGTTGAAGGGCAATCGCGGAACACTCTCGACCTCTTCCTCACTTCTCACCCTGAAAAGTATGAAGTGAAAATACTTGCACCTCTCGGCAATTCGGATCACAGTACTATTTCTGCATCTTTTTCATATTCTACTCTTCGTAGCGTTTCCAACTTAGCGCCAAAACGCTCTATTTTCCTATATGAAAAAGCTCGTTGGGCCGAGCTCAACGATTTCTTTCGGCATTTTAACTGGAAAATCTGTTTTCTCGACGACAACGTCGATGCCGCTGCAGAAATGGTAGTCAATATTATTATGCTAGGAATGAAACTTTTTATTCCAACGAAGCATATTTCGGCTAAATCAAAACACAAGTGTTGGTTTAACCAGACGTGCAAAAATGCAGTCAGATCCAGAGAGGCAGCGTTCAGTAATTGGCGTTCGAATAAGAACGCCGTTACTGATCTGCACCGCAAAAAGGCGAGAACCGAGTGTGCCAAGGTACTTAGACGCGAAAAGATTTTATACGAACAGCGTCTACGTGCCAAAGTTCTTTCTGCTCCTCGGGGCAGTAAGACCTTTTGGTCGTTTGTTAAAAGAGTAAGGGATAATGCTAGTTCTTCTATTCCAACTCTTTTAAAGGACGATCAATCATTCACTGACCCGGTTGATAAGGCCAACCTTTTCGCTGAACTTTTTGCAAGAAATTCTTTCTTGCCGGAAAGCGATCAACCACTGCCCGTTCTCGAAAGGGTATCCTATACTATGCCTTTGATTTTCTTTCGGGCCCGGGCAGTCAAAAGGGTTCTTGCGGATCTCAACGTAAATAAGTCACCGGGGCCGGATGGCATATCAGCACTGGTGCTGAAACAGTGCTCTTTAACGTTGGCACGTCCATTGGCAAAACTTTTCAGCTCTTCGTACCGTGCGGGAATTTTCCCCTCTTGCTGGAAGGTGGCCAATGTCCAGCCTATCCCTAAAAAGGGTGCGGCTAACAACCCTGAAAATTACCGCCCAATCGCAATTTGCTCTGCGCTCTCCAAAGTGATGGAGACCATGGTTAACCACCATCTTGTGAAATATTTAGAGACCAATTCACTTTTAAATGATCGACAGTATGGCTTCCGTAGTGGTCGATCTACGGGAGACCTGTTGGCGTTTCTATCGGAACGTTGGAGCCGGTCAATCCACCGCTTTGGTGAGAGTAAAGTGGTTGCTCTAGATATTTCTAAGGCGTTCGATCGTGTGTGGCACGGGGCACTCGTGACTAAGCTAGTTGCTTTTGGTGTCGGTAATGTCTTCTCTCGATTTATAACGAGTTTTCTCAGAGACCGCACTATACGTGTTGTTTTAGATGGGGTCTCATCAAACGAGTTTCAGCTAAATTCAGGGGTACCGCAAGGTTCTGTTCTTTCTCCTACCCTTTTTCTTATTTTTATTAATGACCTTCTTGGTCAGACCATCAACCCTATCTACTCTTTTGCAGATGACAGCAACATTTGTCATTCATTTTCATTCGATCACAGGCCAAGCTCTTTGGAGATAGAGGGCATGCGGCAGAACATGAATGACACACTCAATCAAGACCTTTCTACAATCTCCGAGTGGGGTCGCGCGAATAAGGTCGATTTTAATGCACGCAAGACCCAATGTTGTATGTTAACCCACAGACGGGCTGTGGAATTGACATTGTCATCTGTAACTATGGATGGTATAGGTATTGAGGAATCGGATACTCTTGATGTTCTGGGCATGAGAATACAATGTGATGTCCGTTGGAATAAGCACGTATTTCAAGTGTCGAAAGAGGCATTCAAGTGTCTCGGTTTTCTAAAACGGTGCAAGACTTACTTCACTCCATCCGATCTCCTTACTATTTATACCAGCTATATCCGGCCAAAATGGAATACAACTCTCATATATGGGCAGGGGCTCCACTGTCTATTCTGAAGCTTCTGGACCGTGTTCAGGGGAGGGCGGTGAAGCTTATCAATGACAGTAGTGTATCCAACTCTATTGATTCATTGGAGCATCGTCGGAATGTGGGTTGTGTGACACTTTTCTATCGATATTACCATGGGAGATGCTCATCTGAGATAAGTGAACTTATTCCACGAGCCCGAGTTTTTATTCGTAATACTCGCTTATCTAGTAGAGCACATCCGTTTGTAGTTGATTGTCCTGTGTTTCGCACAACGCATTACAGAGAAAATTCGTTTTTTAGTCGAACGATTCGTATGTGGAACAAACTTCCCGCAGAAGTCTTCCCTGTTACTTACAATTTAGAAAAATTTAAATCAAATATCCACAAACACTACTCCCTCTTTCCTCCTTCCCATACCTTATTTTCCTGATCAATACAATGCACTGCATGAATAGGGGGCATCCCCTGAGTATTGGTTAAATTATAAAAAAAAAAAAAAAAAAAAAAAAATTCTCAAACAAAATATTTACAGCTGCTTCTATGCTAAAATTCATTAATGGCGTGCAGAAGATTTTCTCAGTGTATCCTCAGTTATCCGACGTAACAGTTTGGCCAAAAAAATATATGTTATCGTGTTTTTTTTTGCATTTTAATGCGTTGTAGACAAGTTTCGATATTGCACTAAGAGAACTATCTGCATGATATTAAAGACTTTTTGCATTAAATCAATGAAATTGCACTGGAATTCGTCTATTGAAACTTTTTATTAAGTTAAAGCTAGTTGTGAGCAAGATTATTCAAGTTCAAGATCATTTTTTTTTTGTTAAACAAAAAACCGTGCAATGTTTATTTGTTACTCAAAAAAGTTTTTGCCCGCTAACGTATAGCAGACTTTATCTACTGACAGGTCATTACATGTTTCATTTCGCGTTACCGAAAATCATCAGAAAACTTTATCTACTGACAGGTCCTTACATGTTTCAATTCGCGTCACCGAAAATCATCACAGAACCAATGTAGAAGGGCTAGACTATTCTACCCAAATTTTGAAGGAAAAATATCAACGCTTTACCAGTATTGTTTTATTTACCCGATGAGAAGTAAAAAACAAAATTGGAAGAATTGAACTAATTCAAATCAAAAATAACACATTTTTAACTAATAAACATTGTTCGTGTATAGGCTATAATCTCTAGTTTTTGTTTAACAAAAACAAACTTGAATAATCTTGCTCACATCATAATTTATGATAAAAGATCAAAAATTAAACTTTTGGTTTTAATTTTTTAAAATTTAAAAGTAAAACATTTAAAAATTGCAGAGTACGGCAAAACTGATTTATGGTCCTAATACTATAGTCAGAAAGTGTTATTTAATAAACAATAAAAACACAGTTTATTATGACTAGAGATTCTAGCGTATTCACGAACAATGTTTATTAGTTAAAAATGTTTTATTTTTGATTTGAATTAGTTCAATTCTTCCAATTTTGTTTTTTACTTCTCATCTGGTAAATAAAACAATACGGGTAAAGCGCTGATCTTTTTCCTTCAAAATTTGGGTAGAACATTCTAGCCCTTCTACATTGGTTCTGTGATGATTTTCGGTGACGCGAATTGAAACATGTAAGGACCTGTCAGTAGATAAAGTCTGCTATACGTTAGCGGGCAAAACTTTTTTGAGTAATAAATAAACATTGCACGGTTTTTTGTTTAACAAAAAACAAATGATCTTGAACTTGAATAATCTTGCTCACATCATAATTTATGATAAAAGATCGAAAAATAAACTTTTAGTTTTAATTTTTTTAAATTTAAAAGTAAAACAGTTAAGGCTAGTTTTCAAAAAAAATTTACAAAGAAATATCATTTTATTTATAAAAAATTTTGTTTCACTCAATGAAAAGGTTTCATTAGAAAACTGGTCTCATAAAAATATGTAGCTATTCATAAATTTTCGTTTTTTTTGTGAAGGAAAGTTTAATAGGTTTACTAAAAAATTTCATTATTTTTCGTATAAAAAAAATTTCTTATTGAGATTTACATGTCCAATTTAAGGAAAAGCACGAAAACTATAAAAAACTGAATTACAAACTGTTTTCTATTTTGCCAAAAGTTTGGCTAAAAGTTTGAAATTTTACTTTAATTTGAATTTCAAAATCCAATCCGATCGGCCCAACAAAGACTTTTAAATTAGTAAAATTTATTTTGCAAACCGAAATGATTTGTCAGACACTAATAACACGGCTTGATATAAAAAAGTAATAAGGTTGTGACCATCAATTCTATATATTTTGGGCATGCTGATTTCAATGGCGTACTTTTTTTTTTGATCCATGGCGCAGTTTTTCCGCAAATGGCTTTAAAGTTTGACACATCTTCTTACTGTTTTTTATAAACAAAAATTCTAAGAACAAGACCAGTTTTAATATGTATGGTACATATTTGATTCCAAAAGCTTAAAATCAAATTCGCTCTTAAGCGATTTTTCAAATTTTTTATCGCAAATTTTATCACTAAATAATAAATCGAGCTAATCAAATGTTCATACAGTGGAAAGAGTCATTTAAAAGGGCTTACATTAGTACAAAAGAAGTTATTTTATCAAAGCGTTTTTTATCCAAAATTACCGATTTGTCTAATGTCCTTTAAATGTCCTTACTTATTTATCTTCAATAGCTTAAAAGATTTCTTTAAGAACAACAATACTTGTTTTACGATTTCCATGAAATTTTAAATTTGTTTGTGTTTCTTTCCACTTCTAACTAAAACTGATCATACATATGCATGAACGTAGCTTAAACTCAAACTGACTGGTTTAAAACAATATACATATATAGAAAAAGACGAAATTCATTTAAATCTATTAGTTGTATTTATATGCATTTATGCGTTTATAATCGTACTTGTCATCCGCCTCTAGTGGTTACTTTGTGTTATTGTTATTTTTTATCAGCTTTTGAAAATCTTAAGTGATTTTGAAGGTGTCAAGTAAATTTTTGTTTCATTATAATCTTTCACACAAAATCGTTTGTCATTCATACATATATATGTACCTACATAGGTGAGTATTTGTATATCTGTCCTAGAAATAGGAAAAGAATTACCAACCTGTAGTATGACTGACAGAAGTGCAAAGTAATTGTTTTGTTATTAGCAGATGTTTGTTCAACAATGCAAAAACAAAATTAAAAAAAAAAACGGATAAAAAAATTTAGGTCTAGCATGCCGACTGTAGGATAACCTACACCAGTCTGTTCGAAAGTCAACTTGTTTTTTGGTCCGAAATTTTACTGGGTTAAAATGGACTTTTGTCAGTATTTTTCTACAGATACACTTAAATAATTTTGCTTCATGATATAAATGAAAGAATTTGTTAGATTTTTTTTTCATGGGTTCGAGGAAGAATTTTATTAATATTATGAAATTTTTCATAAACTTTTTGTATAAAATTTTATAAAAAAATGTCATTCGATTTCATAAACTATTTCTTCATATATTTAATGAAAATATTCTTTAGAGCTATAAAATTATTTCAGATAATTAACTTTTTTTTTCATTAAATTTTTATCAATTTTCATTAATTAAAAATTTTATTTTTAAGATTTAATTCTCAAGTGTTCAACATATTTTATAAAGTGCTTAATTAATAATGATGCAGCTTTTTCGATTTTGGAGTTCTATGAAATAGTTTCATAAATTATATGATACGTTTGATGGTTTAATTCCAACCGATTTTTTCAAGCCATGTACAAAGAGTTTCATTAGTTCAATAAACTTAAGTTATGAAACTGTTTCATACAATTTATGAAAACTTCATTGTCGGAATTATTCATTAATTTTATGAAGGTTTTCATTAATTACACAAAGCATTTCATAAACATTGACGTTAATGCAACACATTTCATAGATTCTATGAAAAGTGTCAATGGACGAGTTCCAGTGACAATATTAATTAAAGCTACGAATAAATTCATTACTTAAGTAAAGATAATTCTCACAGGGTATGCAAATAGTTTAAAATCAGTTAGAAATTTCGATTTTACTTGACGAAAAAAAATTGGTAATAAGGTCAAAAAAGGACTGAGTCTAATCAAAATAGGCCTTCCACTTGAGTCCATACAAGTCAGTGCACAGTGGCTTATAAAGGGGGATTTTTTTTTAAATTCATGCTCGGTTAAGAAAGTGCATCGTGCACTTCTTCCAATTTATGGTCAATTTGGGCGACCTTCTGAGGCGGATATTCGGAATCTTGAGACTAAATTTCGCACCAAATTTACTTTTTTGGACAATAAACCACCAACACGCATGTATGCGTGTTCATCAAGACGTATACGTAGAGTACGGACAGAGGAAAATATCGCAGCTGTATCCGCCAGTATTATTTATGACTGTGAATTATCGATTCGGCGCCGTTCGCAGCAATTGGGCCTCTGTTACTCCACTACGTGGAAAATTTAGCTGACGGATTTGGGTGTAAAACCTTTTAAAATACAGCTAGCGCAAGAATTGAAGCCACACGACCTACCACAACGGCTAACTTTTGGTGAATGGGCGCTGACAAAGTTGGATGAAGATCCATTTTTTTATCGGAAAATTGTGTTCAGCGGCGACGATCATTTCTGGTTGAATGGATACGTGAACAAGCCAAATTGCCGTCTTTGGTGTAAAGAGCAGCCAGAAGCAAGAACTGCCAATGTATTTCGAAAAATGCACTGTTTGGTGTGGATTATGTGCCGGTGGCATTATTGGACCGTACTTTTTCAAAGACGACGAAGGCAGGAACGTTACTGTGAATGGCGAGCGCTACCGTGCGATGATTATAGATTTTGGACTTGGGTGACATGTGGTTTCAACAAGACGGTACCACATGCCACACAGCACACGAAACAATGGCCCAATTGAGAGGCGAGTTCGGTGAACAGTTTATTTCACGTTTGGGGCCGGTCAATTGACCGCCTAGATCGTGCGCCTTTAGACCATTTTTTTGTGGTGCTATGTTAAGGCTCATGTCTATTGGGACAAGCCCGCTACGGTTGACGTACTTGAAGCCAATATTGAAGAATTTCTTCGTGAGATACCGGCCGATATGTTGGAGAGAGTATGCCAAAAAAAGCCGCGGTCAACATTTACATGAAATCCTCTTTAAACATTGAATTATATAGATCGTTCTATCGACTCAAATAAATATTTCATACATTTCTCTAAATTTTATGTATTTTTTTTTAATCAAATCCGAAATGGTGGTGGAAAGTATAAACAAATATTTTTTTTAACTCAACTCGCTTTTATATAAAAAGAAAACAAATATTTATCTGGTACTTTTTAGCGAAAAATCGCAAAAACTTGATTTTTTTTTAATTTCTACTCTAAACAAATGTAGTTTCTACTTTAAACAAATGTAGTTTTTTTTTACTTTAAACAAATGCAGTTTGTTTTCTGTTAGTCTCTACTAGCAGATGTGTTTTTGTAAAATTTTTGAAAATCGGTCATATCCCGGGGTTTAAAATCAAAACTTAAGCTCGATATTACGTCACTTATGCCTGTGATATATTTCATTGCAATCGTACAAGTTAGTTAGATATGACCGAATTATTTCCAAAAATTTTGTGATATATCCCACTATGCAGTGTATCAAATAGTTTTATAATTGCGATCGTAAGCGTGCGCACAATAGAATTCATACTTCATGTAAATATTTGAAATGGAATCTTCTGACCACTCGTCTATTATATAAAACAAACTGGGATTGCTCCAGATACTATGCGGTTATCGGTAAGGGTAATGATATTTTACTTTATTTTGGTAGCGCTATTTTAATGGTAATGGTTAAAAAAAATATCGGGATTTTTTGGGATTCCGGTATTTGTTTATGTTAACAAAGAAATTCGGTTACCAAAACTTAACCATTCGATTGGCAACAAATTCGATTGTCAATACAATAAAATTACAATCCTAATGAGGGCGGAGCTTAAAAGGGCACTACAAATGCATAGACGAAAAGAACAGAAGTTCAGTTCATTATACGACGTAAAGACTAAAAAATCGATCGCGGAAGAAACAACCTTTTTATATTAAACCTTTTTTTTATTAAATTCATTTTAATTTCTATTAACCCTAATTTTAATTATAACAAATTTAAATTAATTTACCATAAATTGGAGGTCAATTAAAATTCTACAACATTTAAAGAAGAAAGGAAAAAAATCTATGTAAGCGATAGAAAAGTGACGCGCTGTTTCGGAGAAATAGAAAAAAAAGTTCGTTCGTTTAAAAAAAGCATTTAAGGCAGAGATGCCCAAGGTAGTAGTATTGGTGAGAGTGACGAAATAACACTGGAAGAAAACAATTTGCTATTCATTTTATTTAGTCGTCAACGAGATTGCGACGAAAGCACATGTGTGGCGGGTGTGATATATTTCGAAATAAAAAGATTCTTCGAAGTGTTTATAAATTTTCCATCAATTAATCATTGTTCAATTTGCAATTAAAAAGTAATGAAATCTTCTATGTTGATACTCTTATTGCAGTTACGCAATAAAAGTATATTTCTCAAACTAGAAGAATTCAGCTTATTGCGTTTTTTTGAGCAAATATAAATCAAATCTGAAATAGTTATTTGTTCGCAAAGATACGTTGAGGGAAATAAAGATAAACACTTCAATGAAATCTTCTTTATTTCAGGATATATTGTACCATCCAGATTTTTCCAGAATTCTATATTGTTAAAATTATCCGGCAAATCTATTTCACTTCTAAGTATAATAAGTTCTGTTTGGATTGGAAATTCGTACTTTAATATATCGCATTTAAAAGGGTTTTGAAAAATATCCAGTAAATGCTGAATATTTTTAAAATCCTTAAACCTGTCATTAAAGTTATTAAAAAGCGTTTCTAATACTTCCAAAAGTTCAAACTTTTTCAAGATTTTCTCCTTGTCGTAAATAACAGAAGTTTTCGGTAAGTCCGAAAAGTCTTCAGAATCAATTTGAGCTGCAAGTAAAATAGCAGAGTTTTAAAATCTTAAAGAATTTTAAACATATCCGAAATATTATTATCTTTTCCCTGCAGCTTCAAATTCAACTCATTCAAAATGTTACAAATGTCTGTTAAAAACGCCATGTGTAAAATAAATTGATAATTGTTTTTTTAAGAAAAAACTGTTTCTTTTTTTTAAATAAAAAACAATAGAAAAAACATTTAATATGTGCATTTTGAATTCAATTGCATTTTATTTAAACATAAAACAACATAAAAAACATTTAATACATAACATAAAGCATTTTATATACACAAAAAAAAATTTTTTTTTTGTTGTATACTAACTTTTAATTATACTAACAAAAAAAAATATTTTCAAATTTATGTTATTACAGATCACAAGTTGTGCTCTGTTATAAAACTACATTTTAATTAACAATCAATTTGAGCTGCAAGTAAAAATAGCAGAGTTTTAAAATCTTAAAGAATTTTAAACATATCCGAAATATTATTATCTTTTCCCTGCAGCTTCAAATTCAACTCATTCAAAATGTTACAAATGTCTGTTAAAAACGCCATGTGTAAAATAAATTGATAATCTTTTAAATATTCTTTCTGCAAGTGTAGTTTGTCTCTCCCACTCAACATGCTGATTTCCTATTGGTTGATTGACGATCAAACAAAAGAGCGTAAGTATACGTGTGAGTTTAATTTGCTGATATCAGCCACTACTGGCAGTGTTGTCATGTATTTTTTTCAAAAAACTGTAAAAAAAAAACTGTTTTTTAAGAAAAAACTGTTTCTTTTTTTTAAATAAAAAACAATAGAAAAAACATTTAATATGTGCATTTTGAATTCAATTGCATTTTATTTAAACATAAAACAACATAAAAAACATTTAATACATAACATAAAGCATTTTATATACACAAAAAAAAAATTTTTTTTTTGTTGTATACTAACTTTTAATTATACTAACAAAAAAAAATATTTTCAAATTTATGTTATTACAGATCACAAGTTGTGCTCTGTTATAAAACTACATTTTAATTAACAATAAGCCTAATATGTTTTTTTCTGTGTACTTGTTTAAAGTAAAAAAAATATAATATAAAAAACATATTTATATTTACATTAATTATTTAACATATAGCAAAAAATAGCTACAAAACCATAAAAAAAAACAAAATAATTTATCACATTTTGAGATCTTACTTAATTACATAAAAATATTTGTTATACATTTTTTGATTAAATTTGATTTTCATTTCGTTTGATTGCACAAAATTTCAACACAAACAAATGCTAAAAAGGGAGTTAAAACTTACTATAGAGTTGCATTCAATGCGTAGTATTAT
>JAEKOY010000033.1:0-2500 GCA_021234595.1 Delia radicum
ACACAGGACAGCAAAAGCTCGGACTAATCGATCCTTGGTTTAAGGAGTTTCTTAACAAGATGGTGTCAGAAAAGTTACCAAGGGATAACTGGCTTGTGGCGGCCAAGCCGTTCATAGGCGACGTCGCTTTTTGATCCTTCGATGTCGGCTCTTCCTATCATTGTGAAGCAAAATTCACCAAGCGTTGGATTGTTCACCCATGCAAGGGAACGTGAGCGGGTTTAGACCGTCGTGAGACAGGTTAGTTTTACCCTACTAATGACAAATATGTTGTTGCGACAGCATTCCTTGCGTAGTACGAGAGGAACCGCAGGTACGGACCAATGGCACAATACTTGTTCGAGCGAACAGTGGTATGATGCTACGTCCGTTGGATTATGCCTGAACGCCTCTAAGGTCGTATCCGAGCTGGTCCGCAATGATAAAAATGGGGCAATTGCATTGTATGGATTTAAACCATTTAAAGTTTGCCTTTGGTAAACGACAATGGATGTGATGCCAATGTTATTTGTAGCATAGCAAGTGCAGGAGGATATTATCACTTGTACGCGCGCTAGTACTTATTAAAACATTATTTAATACAATGACAATGCTAGAATCAATTGTTGTAAACGACTTTTGTAACGGGCAAGGTGTTGTAAGTGGTAGAGCAGCTGCCATACTGCGATCCACTGAAGCTCATCCTTAGCTTGACGATTCGATCATTATAATGATTGAATCAAAATATATAAAAGTAAAATAATATTGAAAAATTTTATTATTTTTATAAAAATGATAATGTTGTTGTTTTTTATAAAATTTATATATAATTTTTTATATATATATTTTTCAACACATTACACTTTTTTTATGTATTTATTTAATGTGCATTTTATACACGCTTATTATAATATATATTTAATATAAGTGTGATTTAATAATAAATACATGGATCTATGAAATAGATTAATAAAATATATTTATTCATTATTCTCGTCTATAATAATATTATATAAAAAAAGCACTACCAATTTTGATTTACTTGGGTATGTTTTGTGTGTTTTATAGTTTATTGAGAATTTTTGAAATAATAATTAATAATAATAATATCTTCTATAAATTATATGATCGGATCAACAAATAGGTGTCAGAAAAGTTAACACAGGTAATTCATCATTATTCTCGTCTATAATAATATTATATAAAAAAAATACACATTTTGATTTATTTAGTATGTTGTGTGTTTATAGTATTATTGAGAATTTTGAAATAATAATAATAATCTTCTTATAAATATATGACACGGACTTGGTGAATCCGATTGTCTAATTAAAACAAAGCATATAAAGCATTTTGAATTGAGAATTTTGAAATAATAATAATCTTCTTATAAATATATGATCCAATATGAGATAGATTAATAATAAATATTTTTCATTCATTATTCTCGTCTATAATAATATTATATAAAAATACACATTTTGATTTATTTGGGTATGTTGTGTGTTTATAGTTTTATTGAGAATTTTGAAATAATAATAATCTTCTTATAAATATATGATCCAATATGAGATAGATTAATAATAAATATTTTTATTCATTATTCTCGTCTATAATAATATTATACAAATATATACATTTTGATTGAGAATTTTGAAATAATAATAATCTTCTTATATGAGATAGATTAATAATAAATATTTTTCATTCATTATTCTCGTCTATAATAATATTATATAAATAAACACATTTTGATTGAGAATTTTGAAATAATAATAATCTTCTTATAAATATATGATCCAATATGAAATAGAATGTTTTGTATGTTGTGTGTTTATAGTTTTATTGAGAATTTTGAAATAATAATAATCTTCTTATAAATATATGACACGGACTTGGTGAATCCGATTGTCTAATTAAAACAAAGCATAACACATTTTGATTGAGAATTTTGATATAATAATAATCTTCTTATAAATATATGATCCAATATGAGATAGATTAATAATAAATATTTTTATTCATTATTCTCGTCTATAATAATATTATATAAATATACACACATTTTGATTGAGAATTTTGAAATAATAATAATCTTCTTATTTGAGATAGATTTATCCAATATGTGAGATAGATTAATAATAAATATTTTTCATTCATTATTCTCGTCTATAATAATATTATATAAATATACACACATTTTGATTGAGAATTTTGAAATAATAATAATCTTCTTATAATAATATATATGGCTCGATCATATAAGATAGACTAATAATAAATATTTTTATTCATTATTCTCGTCTATAACTGGCACGGACTTGGTGAATCCGACTGTCTAATTAAAACAAAGCATATTCATTATTCCCGTCTATAATAATATTATATAAAAATACACAATTTGTGATTGAGAATTTTTGAAATAATAATAATCTTCTTATATGAGATAGATTATCCAATATGAGATAGATTAATAATAAATATTTTCATTCATTATTCTCGTCTATAATAATTATTTTAT
>JAEKOY010000033.1:12500-15000 GCA_021234595.1 Delia radicum
ATATGATCCAATATGAGATAGATTAATAATAAATATTTTTATTCATTATTCTCGTCTATAATAATATTATACAAATATATACATTTTGATTGAGAATTTTGAAATAATAATAATCTTCTTATATGAGATAGATTAATAATAAATATTTTTCATTCATTATTCTCGTCTATAATAATATTATATAAATAAACACATTTTGATTGAGAATTTTGAAATAATAATAATCTTCTTATAAATATATGATCCAATATGAAATAGAATGTTTTGTATGTTGTGTGTTTATAGTTTTATTGAGAATTTTGAAATAATAATAATCTTCTTATAAATATATGACACGGACTTGGTGAATCCGATTGTCTAATTAAAACAAAGCATAACACATTTTGATTGAGAATTTTGATATAATAATAATCTTCTTATAAATATATGATCCAATATGAGATAGATTAATAATAAATATTTTTATTCATTATTCTCGTCTATAATAATATTATATAAATATACACACATTTTGATTGAGAATTTTGAAATAATAATAATCTTCTTATTTGAGATAGATTTATCCAATATGTGAGATAGATTAATAATAAATATTTTTCATTCATTATTCTCGTCTATAATAATATTATATAAATATACACACATTTTGATTGAGAATTTTGAAATAATAATAATCTTCTTATAATAATATATATGGCTCGATCATATAAGATAGACTAATAATAAATATTTTTATTCATTATTCTCGTCTATAACTGGCACGGACTTGGTGAATCCGACTGTCTAATTAAAACAAAGCATATTCATTATTCCCGTCTATAATAATATTATATAAAAATACACAATTTGTGATTGAGAATTTTTGAAATAATAATAATCTTCTTATATGAGATAGATTATCCAATATGAGATAGATTAATAATAAATATTTTCATTCATTATTCTCGTCTATAATAATTATTTTATATAAAATATATACATTTTGATTGAGAATTTTGAAATAATAATAATCTTCTTATAAATATATGATGATCCAATATGAGATAGATTAATAATAAATATTTTTCATTTATTATTCTCGTCTATAATAATATTATATAAAATATACACATTTTGATTGAGAATTTTGAAATAATAATAATCTTCTTATAATAATATATGATCATATATGAGATAGATTAATAAATATTTTTATTCATATTCTCGTCTTTAATAATATTATATAAAAAATACACATTTTTGTTGATTGAGAATTTTGAAATAATAATAATAATAATAATAATAATAAATAATAATCTTCTTAAAAACATCATAAAATATATGAAAATTAAAAAAAATATATATGTTTTATAAATATATATTAATAATTGCATCTAAAACATATAAGAAATTAAAAAAATATTTAAAAATATTATTATTTCCATATAACGCAATACGTCTAACAGTTCAGTTTTACATAAACATTTATAAGGAACTATGTCATTAACTCAACACAAGTCAATCAACTGCCAATGGTTGGTCGTTTCATTGCTTGTGCGTTGTTTTGTTTACTATAACAAGCCACATACAAAATGATACAAAACCCATACAAACACTATCAATGAAATGACATAGAATGTGCTAGTCATTGCTAGTAAAAAAATTTTTCATCGATAGTGAATGTGATTTTCATTGATAGTGAAAACAAGTATAGAGATTATTGAGCTAATATAGAAAAATATGGTTTTGGTTTTGTTTGTTGGTTATTAGTGGCAAAAATGAATTAAAGACATTCCAAAAAATGTGAATTTAAAGAAATATAAAATATAATATAATAATAAATAAATAACAAGCAGTAGCCACATACAAAATGATAAAAAACCCATACAAACACTATCAATGAAATGACATAGAATGGTGCTAGTCATTGATAGTAAAAAAGATTTTCATTGACAGTGAATGTGATTTTCATTGATAGTGCAAGCAAGTATAGAGATTATTTTTGTTTTTACTTTGGGTAATATCAGAAATATAAAAATAATATTGTTTTTAAGAAAACAAACAACAAGACTTGATTTATTTTATCGTTTTGTCTTTTTTCCTAACAGAAACAAGATCCAATTCGATGATGATATTTCGGTCATATACAATGTAGTCTATTTTAATATATTTAAAGTATGCACGTACGTGTCTAGGAAAGTAATTTCTTAGGCGGTAAAACAAAGCGTGTATTGGTATTTTGAATAAAAACCTTTAAAATTGTTTTCAAGAAAAACAGTTTAAAATTTTTATTTAAACAGAAAAAAGTATATAAATATTTTCTGTGGTATTTTTTAGAAATTTGTAAAATTTTTATTAAAAACAAATATGATAATGTGAAATTTTTAATTTCACATCATAGTAAATATCCGTATATATTGAAAAATATATTTATGGAGCAATGTCTAAAATAAGTAATATGAAATAAAATATTAACAAAAAATATTGAATAAAATATATTATTATGAAAAATTGTGTTATA
>JAEKOY010000033.1:17500-20000 GCA_021234595.1 Delia radicum
AAAATTTAAGAAATTTACCTTTTTGGTAAATGCAAAATACTGTGTATATTGCATAAAAAGAAAAAAAACATACAATTATAGTTGTACTTGTGTAGAACTCTGAAATCTTTCTATATAAGTTAAAAAAAGTGTTCTTTTTGTTAAGAGCTACAGACATTCGCAACAAACTTTGTATGTTTTAGAGAGAAGTTATTAAAGGAAAATTGTGTGACACATATTCCAATTGATGATTATGTTATACTGAGTATGGTCTACTGCTGTCTTTTTGCTCAATAAGGCACTAAAATTTATGTAGAATTGACTCTTTATAAAAAATAAAATTTAAGAAATTTAAAAAATGTATTGGCTTACCTTTTTGGGAATTCATACATTGCATAAAAAGAAAAAAACATACAATTATAGTTGTACTTGTATAGAACTCTGAAATCTTTCTATATAAGTTAAAAAAAATTGTTCTTTTTGTTAAGAGCTACAGACATTCGCAACAAACTTTGTATGTTTAGAGAGAAGTTATTGAAGGAATTGATATATGCCAATTGATTATGTTGTTGGTGTATTTTTGATTTCTTTCAATAAAAATATCTTTGACAATGCCTTTTAAACAAATCAAAATAAATATCACTCTAAGCGGTGGATCACTCGGCTCATGGGTCGATGAAGAACGCAGCAAACTGTGCGTCATCGTGTGAACTGCAGGACACATGAACATCGACATTTTGAACGCATATCGCAGTCCATGCTGTAAGGTACTTTAATTAACTTTGAAGTGCTGCTTGGACTACATATGGTTGAGGGTTGTAAGACTATGCCAAACAAGTTGCTTAAATAAAAAAAATATTTATTTATTTTTTTTTTTTATTAAGCACATGTTATATTATTGGATATTTATTATTTTTAATATAAAAATTCATAATATTAATAGCTAAAGATAGAAAGCCTCATTGAAAAATAAATCCAAGTATTTGTATTTATTAAAATTTATATAAAACTTCTTTTTTTATTGAGGAAGGTCTAGCATAAAAATTTTATGAACTAGAATTGCCTCTTTATTAAAAGAAGTTTTTTTTTTATAAAACAGATTTTAAGAAAAGATTTTTTTTCATTGCTTTTTTATCGCAATAATAAAATATATTTTTGTGTTTATACAACCTCAACTCATATGGGATTACCCCCTGAATTTAAGCATATTAATGAGGGGAGGAAAAGAAACTAACAAGGATTTTCTTAGTAGCGGCGAGCGAAAAGAAATCAGTTCAGCACTAAGTCACTTTGTCTTTATGGCAAATGTGAGATGCAGTGTATGGTATGTCAAATTTCTAGTATGAGAAATTAACGATTTAAGTCCTTCTTAAATGAGGCCATTTACCCAAAGAGGGTGCCAGGCCCGTATAACGTTAATGATTACTAGATGGCATTTCCAAAGAGTCGTGTTGCTTGATAGTGCAGCACTAAGTGGGTGGTAAACTCCATCTAAAACTAAATATAACCATGAGACCGATAGTAAACAAGTACCGTGAGGGAAAGTTGAAAAGAACTCTGAATAGAGAGTTAAATAGTACGTGAAACTGCTTAGAGGTTAAGCCCGATGAACCTGAATATCCTTTATGGAAAATTCATCATTATGATTTTAATATTAATAATATTATAATAATGGTGTGCATTTTTTCCATATATGGACATTGTAATCTATTAATATTTAATATTTATGATAAGATCATTAGCTTTTTAGTTTATTCTAATTATTTTGCTTGCATTTTAACATAGAATAAATGCTTTTGATTTGATAAAGTGTTGATAGATTTATTATATATAGTGCTTGAATATTTATATTCTATAATGGCATATTGATCATTGATCTTTGTGTTTTTATTATATGCACTTATATGATTAACAATGCGAAAGATTCAGGATACCTTCGGGACCCGTCTTGAAACACGGACCAAGGAGTCTAACATATTTGCAAGTTATTGGGAATTAAAAACCTAATAGCGAAATTAACATAACTTATATAATGGGATTAGTTTTTAGTACTATTTTAATAGTCTATTAATTCAATCCCGGGGCGTTCTATACAGTTATGTATAATAATATTTATATTATTTATACCTCTAACTAGAGCGTACCTTGAGCATATATGCTGTGACCCGAAAGATGGTGAACTATACTTGATCAGGTTGAAGTCAGGGGAAACCCTGATGGAAGACCGAAACAGTTCTGACGTGCAAATCGATTGTCAGAATTGAGTATAGGGGCGAAAGACCAATCGAACCATCTAGTAGCTGGTTCCCTCCGAAGTTTCCCTCAGGATAGCTGGTGCATTTAAAAATTATGTAAAATAATCTTATCTGGTAAAGCGAATGATTAGAGGCCTTAGGGTCGAAACGACCTTAACCTATTCTCAAACTTTAAATGGGTAAGAACCTCACCTTTCTTGGTATGAAGGTTGTGGTTGTGATATAATGTGCCCAGTGGGCCACTTTTGGTAAGCAGAACTGGCGCT
>JAEKOY010000033.1:35000-42500 GCA_021234595.1 Delia radicum
TGTGAGATAGATTAATAATAAATATTTTTCATTCATTATTCTCGTCTATAATAATATTATATAAATATACACACATTTTGATTGAGAATTTTGAAATAATAATAATCTTCTTATAATAATATATATGGCTCGATCATATAAGATAGACTAATAATAAATATTTTTATTCATTATTCTCGTCTATAACTGGCACGGACTTGGTGAATCCGACTGTCTAATTAAAACAAAGCATATTCATTATTCCCGTCTATAATAATATTATATAAAAATACACAATTTGTGATTGAGAATTTTTGAAATAATAATAATCTTCTTATATGAGATAGATTATCCAATATGAGATAGATTAATAATAAATATTTTCATTCATTATTCTCGTCTATAATAATTATTTTATATAAAATATATACATTTTGATTGAGAATTTTGAAATAATAATAATCTTCTTATAAATATATGATGATCCAATATGAGATAGATTAATAATAAATATTTTTCATTTATTATTCTCGTCTATAATAATATTATATAAAATATACACATTTTGATTGAGAATTTTGAAATAATAATAATCTTCTTATAATAATATATGATCATATATGAGATAGATTAATAAATATTTTTATTCATATTCTCGTCTTTAATAATATTATATAAAAAATACACATTTTTGTTGATTGAGAATTTTGAAATAATAATAATAATAATAATAATAATAAATAATAATCTTCTTAAAAACATCATAAAATATATGAAAATTAAAAAAAATATATATGTTTTATAAATATATATTAATAATTGCATCTAAAACATATAAGAAATTAAAAAAATATTTAAAAATATTATTATTTCCATATAACGCAATACGTCTAACAGTTCAGTTTTACATAAACATTTATAAGGAACTATGTCATTAACTCAACACAAGTCAATCAACTGCCAATGGTTGGTCGTTTCATTGCTTGTGCGTTGTTTTGTTTACTATAACAAGCCACATACAAAATGATACAAAACCCATACAAACACTATCAATGAAATGACATAGAATGTGCTAGTCATTGCTAGTAAAAAAATTTTTCATCGATAGTGAATGTGATTTTCATTGATAGTGAAAACAAGTATAGAGATTATTGAGCTAATATAGAAAAATATGGTTTTGGTTTTGTTTGTTGGTTATTAGTGGCAAAAATGAATTAAAGACATTCCAAAAAATGTGAATTTAAAGAAATATAAAATATAATATAATAATAAATAAATAACAAGCAGTAGCCACATACAAAATGATAAAAAACCCATACAAACACTATCAATGAAATGACATAGAATGGTGCTAGTCATTGATAGTAAAAAAGATTTTCATTGACAGTGAATGTGATTTTCATTGATAGTGCAAGCAAGTATAGAGATTATTTTTGTTTTTACTTTGGGTAATATCAGAAATATAAAAATAATATTGTTTTTAAGAAAACAAACAACAAGACTTGATTTATTTTATCGTTTTGTCTTTTTTCCTAACAGAAACAAGATCCAATTCGATGATGATATTTCGGTCATATACAATGTAGTCTATTTTAATATATTTAAAGTATGCACGTACGTGTCTAGGAAAGTAATTTCTTAGGCGGTAAAACAAAGCGTGTATTGGTATTTTGAATAAAAACCTTTAAAATTGTTTTCAAGAAAAACAGTTTAAAATTTTTATTTAAACAGAAAAAAGTATATAAATATTTTCTGTGGTATTTTTTAGAAATTTGTAAAATTTTTATTAAAAACAAATATGATAATGTGAAATTTTTAATTTCACATCATAGTAAATATCCGTATATATTGAAAAATATATTTATGGAGCAATGTCTAAAATAAGTAATATGAAATAAAATATTAACAAAAAATATTGAATAAAATATATTATTATGAAAAATTGTGTTATATCAATCTCTTGTAAATGGATGATATAAATTTTTCAGATATGGAAAAAAATATTATAGTTTTGTTAAAAAAGAAAAATGAATTATAAAATAACATTATTCTGGTTGATCCTGCCAGTAGTTATATGCTTGTCTCAAAGATTAAGCCATGCATGTCTAAGTACACACGAATTAAAAGTGAAACCGCAAAAGGCTCATTATATCAGTTATGGTTCCTTAGATCGTTAACAGTTACTTGGATAACTGTGGTAATTCTAGAGCTAATACATGCTATATAAACACGGACCTTTGGGACGTGTGCTTTTATTAGGCTAAAACCAAGCGATCGCAAGATCGTTATTATGGTTGAACTCTAGATAACTTGCAGATCGTATGGTCTTGTACCGACGACAGATCTTTCAAATGTCTGCCCTATCAACTTTTGATGGTAGTATTTAGGACTACCATGGTTGCAACGGGTAACGGGGAATCAGGGTTCGATTCCGGAGAGGGAGCCTGAGAAACGGCTACCACATCTAAGGAAGGCAGCAGGCGCGTAAATTACCCACTCCCAGCTCGGGGAGGTAGTGACGAAAAATAACAATACAGGACTCATATTAGAGGCCCTGTAATTGGAATGAGTACACTTTAAATCCTTTAACAAGGACCTATTGGAGGGCAAGTCTGGTGCCAGCAGCCGCGGTAACTCCAGCTCCAATAGCGTATATTAAAGTTGTTGCGGTTAAAACGTTCGTAGTTGAACTTGTGCTTCATACGGGTAGTACAACTATAATTGTAGTTTGTACTATACCTTATGTATGTAAGCGTATTACCGGTGGAGTTCTTATATGTATTAGGTACTTGTATTTAATGCATATTCCTCCTATTTAAACCTGCTTCAGTGCTCTTCATCGAGTGTTGTTGTGGGCCGGTACAATTACTTTGAACAAATTAGAGTGCTTAAAGCAGGCTCCAAATGCCTGAATATTTTGTGCATGGAATAATGAAATAAGACCTCTGTTCTACTTTCATTGGTTTTTAGATCAAGAGGTAATGATTAATAGAAGCAGTTTGGGGGCATTAGTATTACGACGCGAGAGGTGAAATTCTTGGACCGTCGTAAGACTAACTTAAGCGAAAGCATTTGCCAAAGATGTTTTCATTAATCAAGAACGAAAGTTAGAGGTTCGAAGGCGATCAGATACCGCCCTAGTTCTAACCATAAACGATGCCAGCTAGCAATTGGGTGTAGCTACTATCATGGCTCTCTCAGTCGCTTCCCGGGAAACCAAAGCTTTTGGGCTCCGGGGGAAGTATGGTTGCAAAGCTGAAACTTAAAGGAATTGACGGAAGGGCACCACCAGGAGTGGAGCCTGCGGCTTAATTTGACTCAACACGGGAAAACTTACCAGGTCCGAACATAAGTGTGTAAGACAGATTGATAGCTCTTTCTCGAATCTATGGGTGGTGGTGCATGGCCGTTCTTAGTTCGTGGAGTGATTTGTCTGGTTAATTCCGATAACGAACGAGACTCAAATATATTAAATAGATGCTTTCAGGATTATGGTGTTGAAGCTTTTATAGCCTTCATTCATGAGTGCAGTAAAATGTGTAAGTGTTTGAATGTGTTTATAAAAGTGGAGCCGTACCTGTTGGTTTGTCCCATTATAAGGACACTAGCTTCTTAAATGGACAAATTGCGTCTAGCAATAATGAGATTGAGCAATAACAGGTCTGTGATGCCCTTAGATGTCCTGGGCTGCACGCGCGCTACAATGAAAGTATCAACGTGTATTTCCTAGACCGAGAGGTCCGGGTAAACCGCTGAACCACTTTCATGCTTGGGATTGTGAACTGAAACTGTTCACATGAACTTGGAATTCCCAGTAAGTGTGAGTCATTAACTCGCATTGATTACGTCCCTGCCCTTTGTACACACCGCCCGTCGCTACTACCGATTGAATTATTTAGTGAGGTCTCCGGACGTGATCACTGTAACGCCTTGTGTGTTACGGATGTTTCGCAAAAGTTGACCGAACTTGATTATTTAGAGGAAGTAAAAGTCGTAACAAGGTTTCCGTAGGTGAACCTGCGGAAGGATCATTAATGTGTTCCTATCCGTTAAGAAAAAAATATAAAAAAAAAAAAAAACAAACATACAATGATTATGTGTGTTATATTATACTGAGTATGGTCTACTGCTGTCTTTTGCTCAATAAGGCACTAAAATTTATGTAGAATTGACTCTTTATAAAAAAAAATAAAATTTAAGAAATTTAAAAAAATTTTAAGAAATTTATTTGAAAAGAAAAAAAAAACTATAAGTTGGGGTATATAGTTGTAAAATTTAAGAAATTTAAAAAATGTATTCATAATACATTGCATACAAAGAAAAAAACATACAATGATTATGTTATATATTATACTGAGTATGGTCTACTGCTGTCTTTTGCTCAATAAGGCACTAAAATTTATGTAGAATTGACTCTTTATAAAAAAAAAAATAAAATTTAAGAAATTTAAAAAAATTTAAGAAATTTACCTTTTTGGTAAATGCAAAATACTGTGTATATTGCATAAAAAGAAAAAAAACATACAATTATAGTTGTACTTGTGTAGAACTCTGAAATCTTTCTATATAAGTTAAAAAAAGTGTTCTTTTTGTTAAGAGCTACAGACATTCGCAACAAACTTTGTATGTTTTAGAGAGAAGTTATTAAAGGAAAATTGTGTGACACATATTCCAATTGATGATTATGTTATACTGAGTATGGTCTACTGCTGTCTTTTTGCTCAATAAGGCACTAAAATTTATGTAGAATTGACTCTTTATAAAAAATAAAATTTAAGAAATTTAAAAAATGTATTGGCTTACCTTTTTGGGAATTCATACATTGCATAAAAAGAAAAAAACATACAATTATAGTTGTACTTGTATAGAACTCTGAAATCTTTCTATATAAGTTAAAAAAAATTGTTCTTTTTGTTAAGAGCTACAGACATTCGCAACAAACTTTGTATGTTTAGAGAGAAGTTATTGAAGGAATTGATATATGCCAATTGATTATGTTGTTGGTGTATTTTTGATTTCTTTCAATAAAAATATCTTTGACAATGCCTTTTAAACAAATCAAAATAAATATCACTCTAAGCGGTGGATCACTCGGCTCATGGGTCGATGAAGAACGCAGCAAACTGTGCGTCATCGTGTGAACTGCAGGACACATGAACATCGACATTTTGAACGCATATCGCAGTCCATGCTGTAAGGTACTTTAATTAACTTTGAAGTGCTGCTTGGACTACATATGGTTGAGGGTTGTAAGACTATGCCAAACAAGTTGCTTAAATAAAAAAAATATTTATTTATTTTTTTTTTTATTAAGCACATGTTATATTATTGGATATTTATTATTTTTAATATAAAAATTCATAATATTAATAGCTAAAGATAGAAAGCCTCATTGAAAAATAAATCCAAGTATTTGTATTTATTAAAATTTATATAAAACTTCTTTTTTTATTGAGGAAGGTCTAGCATAAAAATTTTATGAACTAGAATTGCCTCTTTATTAAAAGAAGTTTTTTTTTTATAAAACAGATTTTAAGAAAAGATTTTTTTTCATTGCTTTTTTATCGCAATAATAAAATATATTTTTGTGTTTATACAACCTCAACTCATATGGGATTACCCCCTGAATTTAAGCATATTAATGAGGGGAGGAAAAGAAACTAACAAGGATTTTCTTAGTAGCGGCGAGCGAAAAGAAATCAGTTCAGCACTAAGTCACTTTGTCTTTATGGCAAATGTGAGATGCAGTGTATGGTATGTCAAATTTCTAGTATGAGAAATTAACGATTTAAGTCCTTCTTAAATGAGGCCATTTACCCAAAGAGGGTGCCAGGCCCGTATAACGTTAATGATTACTAGATGGCATTTCCAAAGAGTCGTGTTGCTTGATAGTGCAGCACTAAGTGGGTGGTAAACTCCATCTAAAACTAAATATAACCATGAGACCGATAGTAAACAAGTACCGTGAGGGAAAGTTGAAAAGAACTCTGAATAGAGAGTTAAATAGTACGTGAAACTGCTTAGAGGTTAAGCCCGATGAACCTGAATATCCTTTATGGAAAATTCATCATTATGATTTTAATATTAATAATATTATAATAATGGTGTGCATTTTTTCCATATATGGACATTGTAATCTATTAATATTTAATATTTATGATAAGATCATTAGCTTTTTAGTTTATTCTAATTATTTTGCTTGCATTTTAACATAGAATAAATGCTTTTGATTTGATAAAGTGTTGATAGATTTATTATATATAGTGCTTGAATATTTATATTCTATAATGGCATATTGATCATTGATCTTTGTGTTTTTATTATATGCACTTATATGATTAACAATGCGAAAGATTCAGGATACCTTCGGGACCCGTCTTGAAACACGGACCAAGGAGTCTAACATATTTGCAAGTTATTGGGAATTAAAAACCTAATAGCGAAATTAACATAACTTATATAATGGGATTAGTTTTTAGTACTATTTTAATAGTCTATTAATTCAATCCCGGGGCGTTCTATACAGTTATGTATAATAATATTTATATTATTT
The DNA here is from genome assembly GCA_021234595.1 of Delia radicum. NCBI lineage: Eukaryota > Metazoa > Arthropoda > Insecta > Diptera > Anthomyiidae > Delia > Delia radicum. The sequence goes on from JAEKOY010000033.1 coordinate 41,533, forward strand.
ATACCTCTAACTAGAGCGTACCTTGAGCATATATGCTGTGACCCGAAAGATGGTGAACTATACTTGATCAGGTTGAAGTCAGGGGAAACCCTGATGGAAGACCGAAACAGTTCTGACGTGCAAATCGATTGTCAGAATTGAGTATAGGGGCGAAAGACCAATCGAACCATCTAGTAGCTGGTTCCCTCCGAAGTTTCCCTCAGGATAGCTGGTGCATTTAAAAATTATGTAAAATAATCTTATCTGGTAAAGCGAATGATTAGAGGCCTTAGGGTCGAAACGACCTTAACCTATTCTCAAACTTTAAATGGGTAAGAACCTCACCTTTCTTGGTATGAAGGTTGTGGTTGTGATATAATGTGCCCAGTGGGCCACTTTTGGTAAGCAGAACTGGCGCTGTGGGATGAACCAAACGTAATGTTACGGTGCCCAAATTAACAACTCATGCAGATACCATGAAAGGCGTTGGTTGCTTAAAACAGCAGGACGGTGGACATGGAAGTCGTAATCCGCTAAGGAGTGTGTAACAACTCACCTGCCGAAGCAACTAGCCCTTAAAATGGATGGCGCTTAAGTTGTATACCTATACATTACCGCTAAAGCAGATGGTTTATGTTCAATTTCGGTTGGATTATAAACTTTGAAGCTTTAGTGAGTAGGAGGGTACAATGGTGTGCACGGAAGTGTTTGGCGTAAGCCTGCATGGAGCCGCCATTGGTACAGATCTTGGTGGTAGTAGCAAATAATCGAATGAGATCTTGGAGGACTGAAGTGGAGAAGGGTTTCGTGTGAACAGTGGTTGATCACGAGTTAGTCGGTCCTAAGTTCAAGGCGAAAGCCGAAAATTTTCAAGTTCTAATGAAAGAGTTGCTATAATATTATTTTATATAAAACAAAAAATTGCACTTTAGTATGTTTTACACTTGAATAATTTTGAACGAAAGGGAATACGGTTCCAATTCCGTAAC
>JAEKOY010000033.1:50000-52500 GCA_021234595.1 Delia radicum
AAAAAAAAAAAAACAAACATACAATGATTATGTGTGTTATATTATACTGAGTATGGTCTACTGCTGTCTTTTGCTCAATAAGGCACTAAAATTTATGTAGAATTGACTCTTTATAAAAAAAAATAAAATTTAAGAAATTTAAAAAAATTTTAAGAAATTTATTTAAAAAGAAAAAAAAAACTATAAGTTGGGGTATATAGTTGTAAAATTTAAGAAATTTAAAAAATGTATTCATAATACATTGCATACAAAGAAAAAAAACATACAATGATTATGTTATATATTATACTGAGTATGGTCTACTGCTGTCTTTTGCTCAATAAGGCACTAAAATTTATGTAGAATTGACTCTTTATAAAAAAAAAATAAATTAAGAATTAAAAAATTTAAGAAATTTACCTTTTTGGTAAATGCAAAATACTGTGTATATTGCATAAAAAGAAAAAAAACATACAATTATAGTTGTACTTGTGTAGAACTCTGAAATCTTTCTATATAAGTTAAAAAAAGTGTTCTTTTTGTTAAGAGCTACAGACATTCGCAACAAACTTTGTATGTTTTAGAGAGAAGTTATTAAAGGAAAATTGTGTGACACATATTCCAATTGATGATTATGTTATACTGAGTATGGTCTACTGCTGTCTTTTGCTCAATAAGGCACTAAAATTTATGTAGAATTGACTCTTTATAAAAAATAAAATTTAAGAAATTTAAAAAATGTATTGGCTTACCTTTTTGGGAATTCATACATTGCATAAAAAGAAAAAAACATACAATTATAGTTGTACTTGTATAGAACTCTGAAATCTTTCTATATAAGTTAAAAAAAATTGTTCTTTTTGTTAAGAGCTACAGACATTCGCAACAAACTTTGTATGTTTAGAGAGAAGTTATTGAAGGAATTGATATATGCCAATTGATTATGTTGTTGGTGTATTTTTGATTTCTTTCAATAAAAATATCTTTGACAATGCCTTTTAAACAAATCAAAATAAATATCACTCTAAGCGGTGGATCACTCGGCTCATGGGTCGATGAAGAACGCAGCAAACTGTGCGTCATCGTGTGAACTGCAGGACACATGAACATCGACATTTTGAACGCATATCGCAGTCCATGCTGTAAGGTACTTTAATTAACTTTGAAGTGCTGCTTGGACTACATATGGTTGAGGGTTGTAAGACTATGCCAAACAAGTTGCTTAAATAAAAAAAATATTTATTTATTTTTTTTTTTTATTAAGCACATGTTATATTATTGGATATTTATTATTTTTAATATAAAAATTCATAATATTAATAGCTAAAGATAGAAAGCCTCATTGAAAAATAAATCCAAGTATTTGTATTTATTAAAATTTATATAAAACTTCTTTTTTTATTGAGGAAGGTCTAGCATAAAAATTTTATGAACTAGAATTGCCTCTTTATTAAAAGAAGTTTTTTTTTTATAAAACAGATTTTAAGAAAAGATTTTTTTTCATTGCTTTTTTATCGCAATAATAAAATATATTTTTGTGTTTATACAACCTCAACTCATATGGGATTACCCCCTGAATTTAAGCATATTAATGAGGGGAGGAAAAGAAACTAACAAGGATTTTCTTAGTAGCGGCGAGCGAAAAGAAATCAGTTCAGCACTAAGTCACTTTGTCTTTATGGCAAATGTGAGATGCAGTGTATGGTATGTCAAATTTCTAGTATGAGAAATTAACGATTTAAGTCCTTCTTAAATGAGGCCATTTACCCAAAGAGGGTGCCAGGCCCGTATAACGTTAATGATTACTAGATGGCATTTCCAAAGAGTCGTGTTGCTTGATAGTGCAGCACTAAGTGGGTGGTAAACTCCATCTAAAACTAAATATAACCATGAGACCGATAGTAAACAAGTACCGTGAGGGAAAGTTGAAAAGAACTCTGAATAGAGAGTTAAATAGTACGTGAAACTGCTTAGAGGTTAAGCCCGATGAACCTGAATATCCTTTATGGAAAATTCATCATTATGATTTTAATATTAATAATATTATAATAATGGTGTGCATTTTTTCCATATATGGACATTGTAATCTATTAATATTTAATATTTATGATAAGATCATTAGCTTTTTAGTTTATTCTAATTATTTTGCTTGCATTTTAACATAGAATAAATGCTTTTGATTTGATAAAGTGTTGATAGATTTATTATATATAGTGCTTGAATATTTATATTCTATAATGGCATATTGATCATTGATCTTTGTGTTTTTATTATATGCACTTATATGATTAACAATGCGAAAGATTCAGGATACCTTCGGGACCCGTCTTGAAACACGGACCAAGGAGTCTAACATATTTGCAAGTTATTGGGAATTAAAAACCTAATAGCGAAATTAACATAACTTATATAATGGGATTAGTTTTTAGTACTATTTTAATAGTCTATTAATTCAATCCCGGGGCGTTCTATACAGTTATGTATAATAATATTTATATTATTTATACCTCTAACTAGAGCG
>JAEKOY010000033.1:67500-72960 GCA_021234595.1 Delia radicum
ATTGAGAATTTTGAAATAATAATAATCTTCTTATAAATATATGATCCAATATGAAATAGAATGTTGTATGTTGTGTGTTTATAGTTTTATTGAGAATTTTGAAATAATAATAATCTTCTTATAAATATATGACACGGACTTGGTGAATCCGATTGTCTAATTAAAACAAAGCATAACACATTTTGATTGAGAATTTTGATATAATAATAATCTTCTTATAAATATATGATCCAATATGAGATAGATTAATAATAAATATTTTTATTCATTATTCTCGTCTATAATAATATTATATACATATATACATTTTGATTGAGAATTTTGAAATAATAATAATCTTCTTATTTGAGATAGATTTATCCAATATGTGAGATAGATTAATAATAAATATTTTTCATTCATTATTCTCGTCTATAATAATATTATATAAATATACACACATTTTGATTGAGAATTTTGAAATAATAATAATCTTCTTATAATAATATATATGGATCGATCATATAAGATAGACTAATAAGAAATATTTTTATTCATTATTCTCGTCTATAACTGGCACGGACTTGGTGAATCCGACTGTCTAATTAAAACAAAGCATATTCATTATTCCCGTCTATAATAATATTATATAAAAAAAATACACAATTTGTGATTGAGAATTTTTGAAATAATAATAATCTTCTTATATGAGATAGATTATCCAATATGAGATAGATTAATAATAAATATTTTTCATTCATTATTCTCGTCTATAATAATTATTTTATATAAAATATATACATTTTGATTGAGAATTTTGAAATAATAATAATCTTCTTATAAATATATGATCCAATATGAGATAGATTAATAATAAATATTTTTCATTTATTATTCTCGTCTATAATAATATTATATAAAATATACACATTTTGATTGAGAATTTTGAAATAATAATAATCTTCTTATAATAATATATGATCATATATGAGATAGATTAATAAATATTTTTATTCATATTCTCGTCTTTAATAATATTATATAAAAAATAACACATTTTTGTTGATTGAGAATTTTGAAATAATAATAATAATAATAAATAATAATCTTCTTAAAAACATCATAAAATATATGAAAATTAAAAAAAATATATATGTTTTATAAATATATATTAATAATTGCATCTAAAACATATAAGAAATTAAAAAAATATTTAAAAATATTATTATTTCCATATAACGCAATACGTCTAACAGTTCAGTTTTACATAAACATTTATAAGGAACTATGTCATTAACTCAACACAAGTCAATCAACTGCCAATGGTTGGTCGTTTCATTGCTTGTGCGTTGTTTTGTTTACTATAACAAGCCACATACAAAATGATACAAAACCCATACAAACACTATCAATGAAATGACATAGAATGTGCTAGTCATTGCTAGTAAAAAAATTTTTCATCGATAGTGAATGTGATTTTCATTGATAGTGAAAACAAGTATAGAGATTATTGAGCTAATATAGAAAAATATGGTTTTGGTTTTGTTTGTTGGTTATTAGTGGCAAAAATGAATTAAAGACATTCCAAAAAATGTGAATTTAAAGAAATATAAAATATAATATAATAATAAATAAATAACAAGCAGTAGCCACATACAAAATGATAAAAAACCCATACAAACACTATCAATGAAATGACATAGAATGGTGCTAGTCATTGATAGTAAAAAAGATTTTCATTGACAGTGAATGTGATTTTCATTGATAGTGCAAGCAAGTATAGAGATTATTTTTGTTTTTACTTTGGTAATATCAGAAATATAAAAATAATATTGTTTTTAAGAAAACAAACAAACAAGACTTGATTTATTTTATCGTTTTGTCTTTTTTCCTAACAGAAACAAGATCCAATTCGATGATGATATTTCGGTCATATACAATGTAGTCTATTTTAATATATTTAAAGTATGCACGTGTCTAGGAAAGTAATTTCTTAGGCGGTAAAACAAAGCGTGTATTGGTATTTTGAATAAAAACCTTTAAAATTGTTTTCAAGAAAACAGTTTAAAATTTTTATTTAAACAGAAAAAAGTATATAAATATTTTCTGTGGTATTTTTTAGAAATTTGTAAAATTTTTATTAAAAACAAATATGATAATGTGAAATTTTTAATTTCACATCATAGTAAATATCCGTATATATTGAAAAATATATTTATGGAGCAATGTCTAAAATAAGTAATATGAAATAAAATATTAACAAAAAATATTGAATAAAATATATTATTATGAAAAATTGTGTTATATCAATCTCTTGTAAATGGATGATATAAATTTTTCAGATATGGAAAAAAATATTATAGTTTTGTTAAAAAAGAAAAATGAATTATAAAATAACATTATTCTGGTTGATCCTGCCAGTAGTTATATGCTTGTCTCAAAGATTAAGCCATGCATGTCTAAGTACACACGAATTAAAAGTGAAACCGCAAAAGGCTCATTATATCAGTTATGGTTCCTTAGATCGTTAACAGTTACTTGGATAACTGTGGTAATTCTAGAGCTAATACATGCTATATAAACACGGACCTTTGGGACGTGTGCTTTTATTAGGCTAAAACCAAGCGATCGCAAGATCGTTATTATGGTTGAACTCTAGATAACTTGCAGATCGTATGGTCTTGTACCGACGACAGATCTTTCAAATGTCTGCCCTATCAACTTTTGATGGTAGTATTTAGGACTACCATGGTTGCAACGGGTAACGGGGAATCAGGGTTCGATTCCGGAGAGGGAGCCTGAGAAACGGCTACCACATCTAAGGAAGGCAGCAGGCGCGTAAATTACCCACTCCCAGCTCGGGGAGGTAGTGACGAAAAATAACAATACAGGACTCATATTAGAGGCCCTGTAATTGGAATGAGTACACTTTAAATCCTTTAACAAGGACCTATTGGAGGGCAAGTCTGGTGCCAGCAGCCGCGGTAACTCCAGCTCCAATAGCGTATATTAAAGTTGTTGCGGTTAAAACGTTCGTAGTTGAACTTGTGCTTCATACGGGTAGTACAACTATAATTGTAGTTTGTACTATACCTTATGTATGTAAGCGTATTACCGGTGGAGTTCTTATATGTATTAGGTACTTGTATTTAATGCATATTCCTCCTATTTAAACCTGCTTCAGTGCTCTTCATCGAGTGTTGTTGTGGGCCGGTACAATTACTTTGAACAAATTAGAGTGCTTAAAGCAGGCTCCAAATGCCTGAATATTTTGTGCATGGAATAATGAAATAAGACCTCTGTTCTACTTTCATTGGTTTTTAGATCAAGAGGTAATGATTAATAGAAGCAGTTTGGGGGCATTAGTATTACGACGCGAGAGGTGAAATTCTTGGACCGTCGTAAGACTAACTTAAGCGAAAGCATTTGCCAAAGATGTTTTCATTAATCAAGAACGAAAGTTAGAGGTTCGAAGGCGATCAGATACCGCCCTAGTTCTAACCATAAACGATGCCAGCTAGCAATTGGGTGTAGCTACTATCATGGCTCTCTCAGTCGCTTCCCGGGAAACCAAAGCTTTTGGGCTCCGGGGGAAGTATGGTTGCAAAGCTGAAACTTAAAGGAATTGACGGAAGGGCACCACCAGGAGTGGAGCCTGCGGCTTAATTTGACTCAACACGGGAAACTTACCAGGTACCGAACATAAGTGTGTAAGACAGATTGATAGCTCTTTCTCGAATCTATGGGTGGTGGTGCATGGCCGTTCTTAGTTCGTGGAGTGATTTGTCTGGTTAATTCCGATAACGAACGAGACTCAAATATATTAAATAGATGCTTTCAGGATTATGGTGTTGAAGCTTTTATAGCCTTCATTCATGAGTGCAGTAAAATGTGTAAGTGTTTGAATGTGTTTATAAAAGTGGAGCCGTACCTGTTGGTTTGTCCCATTATAAGGACACTAGCTTCTTAAATGGACAAATTGCGTCTAGCAATAATGAGATTGAGCAATAACAGGTCTGTGATGCCCTTAGATGTCCTGGGCTGCACGCGCGCTACAATGAAAGTATCAACGTGTATTTCCTAGAACGAGAGGTCCGGGTAAACCCGCTGAACCACTTTCATGCTTGGGATTGTGAACTGAAACTGTTCACATGAACTTGGAATTCCCAGTAAGTGTGAGTCATTAACTCGCATGATTACGTCCCTGCCCTTTGTACACACCGCCCGTCGCTACTACCGATTGAATTATTTAGTGAGGTCTCCGGACGTGATCACTGTAACGCCTTGTGTGTTACGGATGTTTCGCAAAAGTTGACCGAACTTGATTATTTAGAGGAAGTAAAAGTCGTAACAAGGTTTCCGTAGGTGAACCTGCGGAAGGATCATTAATGTGTTCCTATCCGTTAAGAAAAAAAAAAAAAAAAAAAAAAAAACAAACATACAATGATTATGTGTGTTATTTTATACTGAGTATGGTCTACTGCTGTCTTTTGCTCAATAAGGCACTAAAATTTATGTAGAATTGACTCTTTAAAAAAAAAAAATAAAATTTAAGAAATTTAAAAAAAATTTTAAGAAATTTATTTGTAAAAAGAAAAAAAAAAAACTATAAGTTGGGGTATATCGTTGTAAAATTTAAGAAATTTAAAAAATGTATTCATAATACATTGCATACAAAGAAAAAAAAACATACAATGATTTATGTTTATATATTATACTGAGTATGGTCTACTGCTGTCTTTTGCTCAATAAGGCACTAAAATTATGTAGAATTGACTCTTTATAAAAAAAAAAAAAAATAAAAAATTTAAGAATTTACCTTTTTGGTAAATGCAAAATACTGTGTATATTGCATAAAAAGAAAAAAAAAAAAACAATTATAGTTGTACTTGTGTAGAACTCTGAAATCTTTCTATATTTAAGTTAAAAAAAGTGTTCTTTTTGTTAAGAGCTACAGACATTCGCAAACAAACTTGTATGTTTTAGAGAGAGTTATTAAAGGAAAATTGTGTGACACATATTCCAATTGATGATGATGTTTATATGAGTATGGTCTAATGCTGTCTTTTGCTCAATAAGGCACTAAAATTTATGTAGAATTGACTCTTTATAAAAAATAAAATTTAAGAAATTTAAAAATGTATTGGCTTACCTTTTGGGAATTCATACATTGCAATAAAAAGAAAAAAAAACATACAATTATAGTTGTACTTGTATAGAACTCTGAAATCTTCTATATAAGTAAAAAAAATGTTCTTTGTTAAGAGCTACAGACATTCGCAAAAAACTTTGTATGTTTAGAGAGAAGTTATTGAAGGAATTGATATATGCCAATTGATTATGTGTGGTGTATTTTGATTTTTTCAATAAAATATCTTTGACAATGCCTTTTAAACAAATCAAAATAAATATCACTCTAAGCGGTGGATCACTCGGTCATGGGTCGTGAAGAACGCAGCAAACTGTGCGTCATCGTGTGAA
>JAEKOY010000338.1:0-26240 GCA_021234595.1 Delia radicum
AGATGGAGAAAATTCATGAACTAAATAATAAAAAGCAAGAAGAGATCGAAGCAGATCTATCTAAAGCAAACAGTGTGCCTCAGGGTCTGGAATGTGCTAAAGACAAAAATAAAGTGCAGCCAATGGACACATTGTTCCGAACCTGCAGAAAATATGGATGTTGTGGAGCGGCTATTGCGACTTCAGGTCCACCCGTTTTCCAACTGCTCCTTCAAACCAGGATAGATCAATTTTGTATGCAACGACAAAGAGACGGTACAGTGGATGGAGACGCATGTCCCCGAAATAAAGCCATGGGAAGGTGCTGTTCTCAAAGTCGTAGCTGAGGATGAAGTGCCGGGGCCCAAGGTTCGTGGGGGATACTTCCCGGACAAGGAGGAGATACCTCAAGTAACTTCATACTTGGACTGGTTGAAGCCCAGAACCGTGATCTTTCGGTTGAGTACTGGAAGGTATTGAATAGTGTCGTGAAGGGTGGTGCAGTCGAGATCACTCTTTCGATCGATCCAATATCTGCCGATGTACTCAAACAAAAGAACTATCGGATAAAATTCGAGTTTGGAACGGCGCTGGTAAGACCCACCCGTCAACCTAATGTGGTCGAGCGCAAGAAACTCGAAAACGACCAATGCATCTGCTTCAGCAACTTCGGCTAAGTCTGATAAGAGTGCTTCAAAGCCAATTACCTCAGACGATAAACCAAGCTGCTCGAAGCATGTGCCAAGGTCAATTTCTAGCGGGCAAAATAGCCAGAGGGCCAAAAACAAGGCTTCCACGGCCCATACAAGCAACAGGCCTAGAAAGTGGGAGAGGCACTCAGCAGAAGAAGCAGCTCTGCTGAACAGCAATCGAGGAAGTAAAGTGGCGAAGCGCGCCAAAAAACAAGCTCGCAAATAATGGCCTCAAAAAAGTAAGGCAAAACAGCACATTAAGTGCTTAAGGTGAACCTTCACCATGCCAAAGCGGCTTCAGATGTGGCAATTAGGAAGGTTCACCTCAGACGACTGGACGTCATTTTATCGGGAACCATGGGTGCATGCCGGAGCAATAAAAGGCTCAACTCAAAAAAAGGTAGGCTCATATATAACAATCACATGAGAGGCCTAGAACGGCCATGTTTTGTTGAGGATGCTGGTAGCAGTTTTTGATTTAACTTAAAACGATTTAGCGTACCGATTTTAGCCTGAAAAAAAAAAGAGAATGTTTTGGCATCACTGTTTTTTTTCTCATGTGGTTAATGGAGAAATATTAAGGTGATGAGAGGAAGGAAAACTGTCTCCAACGCATGGACGGCGGACCATGGAGGCAGCTACCAAGAATTTTTTTTATCCCATGAAATGAAATTTTAAAGTTGCACAAACGCTAAAAGAAAAAAAAATTGATTATAAGAAAATCGCCTAAATTTTTTTTTTAATAATTTTAAATTTAATTTTGGAGAGGACCGAAATTAAGAATTAACGATTTTGTTCGCTACCTTAGTTTTAATTTAATTCGATTAATAAATGTATTTAGTTTTTAGTTGAAATTTTAAATCAAGATGTCTTGGTAATTTTTGTTTAAAGGAGGGAAAAGGAGGGACAATGGGTCGTTTTTGGTGCCATGAATAAGTGGTAAAGGTAAGTGGTGTCAACATAAAGGGGTCATTGTAAATATGGTGTTCTAAATGACCAGGTTGGGTGGGTAAAGAGTGGGAGTAAGGCCAGCTTAACTCCCATATGTTTTCGTCCGAGTGTGAGTGTTGTCAGGTGATTTTGAGTCCATTGTGAATGTAATAGTTTATTGTTGTACCCTGATTGGTGTTGTAAAGGGTTAGGAACACACGCCCAGTCATCCATAGCCGGGAGTTGGCAACGCGGGAAGGGGTTTTGCAACAGTAATGGCGCCCAACGAAAACAGCCACATATCTTAAATAAATTGTTGATTAATTTTAGGAATTTAATAGGAGCGAAAGGTTGACCCACATCCATATGGGGAAGATATTAACATAGGTGAATTCGTATCGAAATGAAACTTGAAAGTTTTTTTTTTCAATTGTTCAAAGTAGGTTACGATGGGTTAACTAGGTCCTAATATAGCATTGAAATTATAGACAACTGTGAAGCTTAGTCATTAATTTAGACTAATTGTTCAAAGTATGATTTTTTTTAATTTTTTTATTGTTTTTTTTAAGGGGGAAATTAAAATAGTCTTAACGATAAATTTCATTAATTGCTATTTTTATTTCTTCAATCATAAATAGTTGAGAATCACGTATGTGATGTTTGAAATACGTTTGTTCTCGGAAAAGTTTTAGTATAGAACACTCACACTATAGGGTGAAAATTTTTTAAAATTCGACACCAACAAATGCACCGAGATATAAAAACGAGTATACTATTGTCCTTCGAGTACCTCCATATGTAAAAGTGTTTTTTGATAAGTAGAAAGTTGTGAAAATAATTGTTTTTTTTAATTTTCTTCTGTAGTCTTAAATTAAATTGTGCATGAAGTTTTTTATTATATTTTTTTTTTAGCTATTATTTATTATTTAGATTTTTTTTTTAGTTTTGTTTAATCAATTGATTTAGAATCAAAGTTTTTTTGGGAAAAATTTATTTTCTGTGAAACTAGAATTCGGGTTTGTTATAGTTTTTTTTAATGGGTTTAGGCCATACACCTGCGGGTGCAAATAGGGCCCAGAGTGGGCAACAACAACAACAAACACTGAATAATCCGGGTACCCCAGTTCAACAAAATTTCGGTAGTAATTTTATTGATATGAGTCAGTCAATGAACCGTAACAGTACGGGGGCAATACCTCGCACTGGTACTCAGACGCCAAACTTTCCGCCTACTCAGAATTATAATTTTCCACCGCCAAATCATCCCCCACCAGATACAGGAGCAAGAAGGGATAGCCCCAGGAAATACATGAATATGATGAGAGGGTTGATAGCTGAGGCAAATTCGGAGTATAGGTCAAATTTAGAGGACAAAATAGATAAGAAAATTGAGAGTAGTTTGGAAAGAGGTTTTGCTAGTATGTTGCAGGAGATAAGAAAAATTAGTTTAGGGACTAGACAAGAGAAGATGTTGGGAGTATTGGTAATCCATTATCCGAAGCAGGAGCCGTTGGAGAACAACCTCGTGCCCCGGAAAGGAGAAGAACTCTTGAGGAAAATACCGCGCAAAGGCGATTAGATTATGAGGGAGTTCATGGCAATGTCAGAAATAATGAAAATTTTGATAATAATTTGACAGTAAGGGATAGAATCTCTAATATAGGCAGTGGTTTTATGCCATACCGAAACAATTTGAGAATCGATAAATGGGATGTAGTTTTGATGGGAACCCTGACGGTATATATGTAGAAGATTTTATATTTCGTGTGGAACACTTAATAAAATATCACGGGTATGCTTGGTCAGAAATACACGGAGATTTTCATAAGTTATTAAAGGGCAATGCCAAAGATTGGTATTGGCTTTTTATTCAAAGCAAAGGCGAAATAAAACGATGGGAAGATATAAAAAATGCTTTGCTTCAACAATACCGATCGAATAGAAGCGATTACGAACTTCTTCGTGATTTAGAAGAGAGAAAACAACGCCCTGGTGAAAGCATAGATGCATATTTTCACGCTATGAATAAATTGAGAGCTAGGTTGCGTACTCCATTGCCAGAAGAGGAGATGATTCGGATATTGAAACGAAATTTAAACCTTAGTTTGTCTCAGATAGTTTATGCCATACGCGTTTATCATGTTGATCAACTAAGGGACGAATGCAAAGACGTAGAAAAACTTACTTAAACAAATATCAACCACCATTTGTCACCCGAAAAGATCCTCCAGCTAGTACTGCAAACCGATTTTCTGCTCCTCGCCGAACATATTCGGTAAATGAGGTAAATTACGCTGATGAAAATAATGATGAAATTCCTGGTGATGTGACAGAGCTGTTGGAAGAAATAACAAATCAGTCAAAGGCAAATACAAATACAAAAAGACCAAATGCACTTATCTGTTGGAACTGCCAGAAACCAGGACATTCATTCATTGACTGCTTGTCAACGCAAAGAGGCATATTTTGTTACCGGTGTGGTATGCAAAATGTGGTTGCTCCAGAGTGCCCCAAATGTTTGGAAAACTCAAAAAGGAGTGTGAAAAAACCGGGAGAATCGCGCTCCACACAAACTCCCGTAGATTAAATCAACTGAAAGAACAGGCCACCCAGACTGAAGTTGATCATCATATACCGGAAATGCACAAAGTGAAAATTCTGAAACGAGATAGTAAAATAGAAAATAAAGTAGTTAGGAAAATTAGAAAATTTAAAATAATACCAATACAGGAAAGAGAGGAAAATTATAGAAAAGTTAGAGATAGAATTTTTGGTGAAAATAAAATAGAAAGAATTAGGAAAACTAGGGAAAAATTTAAACAGGGAAAACTATTACGGAAACAGGTTAAAGAGGCTATTTTATATTGTGCTGCACTAGAAAATAGAAAGGGCAAAGATCCTAGGGCTTATGCCGATATAAAATTAATGATTTAGAAATTAACGGCCTTTTAGACTCAGGAGCGTCAATAAGTCTTCTGGGTAAAGACTGTGAAGAGATTTTAAATAAACTTAATACGGAATTAAACATTTTTATAGTTCAATTAATACCGCAGGCGGAAATAATTTTTCAGTTATTGGTAAAATTGTAGAGAAAGTCAAATATAAGGATAAGGAGAATGAGATGACTTTCTATCTTTGTCCAGATTTAGTGCAGAAAGCTTATTTAGGAGTTGATTTCTGGAAACTTTTTAGACTGGCACCACAAATATTTAATGTAGATGAGTTAAACCCGGAAGTTTTAAATGACTTTCCGTTGAATCTGGAAATGTAGTAGAACACGAGCTTACTGCTGAAATGAGAAAAAAATTAGATGCGGTAAAGAAAAGCTTCAAATCTTACGAGGAAAACGGTCTAGGAAAAACAACAATAGAAAAACATACTATAGAGTTGGTGGAAGGCGCTCAACCTATAAAAGAGAGGTATTACCCAGTTTCTCCGGCAATTCAGGAACTGATATATGCTGAGGTAGATGAAATGTTACGCTTAAGAGTGATAGAAGAATGCAACAGTCCTTGAGCAATAGATCTACACTAGTAAGAAAACCGGGTAAAAACAGGTTATGTCTCGATGCGAGAAAATTAAATGAGAGAACGGTTAAAGACGCTTATCCTATACAAAATATAGAAGGAATCCTGAGCAGGCTAGATGAAACTTTTTATATAAGTAGCGTAGACTTGAAATTTGCTTTTGGCAAATTGAGTTGGAGGAGAAATCCAGAGCCTACACAGCTTTTACTGTGCCTGGACGTCCTCTATACCAATATGTCGTGATGCCATTCGGACTTTGCAATGCGGCGCAAAGGCTGTGTAGGCTCATGGACAAAGTCATCCCAGAGGAATTAAAGTCTAACGTCTTTGTCTATTTAGATGACCTTCTAGTAATTTCCGCGGACTTTGAAAGCCACATAAAACTATTAAATAAGGTCGCAGATTGTCTAAGAAAGGCTAATTTAACGATAGGATTGAAAAAGTCGAAATTTTGTTCCAAAGAACTTCGTTATTTAGGTTTTATTGTAGGAGGTGGTGTAATGAGACCAGACCCGGAAAAGGTAGAGGGCAATTAGGCAAATTCCCATTCCAAAAATGTTAGAGAGGTACGCAGTTTTCTCGGTACAGCTGGCTGGTACCGCCGTTTTATACGAAATTTTTCAGCGATAACAGCACCACTTACGAATTTGATAAAAAAAGGCAAAAAGTTTGAAGTAGATGAGGCAGCTAAGCAAAGTTTTGATGATCTCAAATATGCTTTAACACACGCACCTGTTTTAGTACACCCAAATTTTAAACAGCGATTTTTTATACAATGCGATGCATCTAATGTTGGAGTAGGGGCAGTCCTATTTCAAAAGGACAAAGAAGGATTCGAAAGGCCCATATCTTTTTTCTCACAAAAGTTAAATAGCGCACAAATGAACTATAGCGTAACTGAGAAAGAGTGTTTGGCGGCTATTTTGGCAGTAAAACGGTTTAGACCGTACGTTGAACTAATGCCATTTACAATCATAACGGACCATGCGAGCTTAAAATGGCTTATGTCATTACGTGACCTAAATGGAAGACTAGCTCCCTGGGCTCTTCAACTACAGGCCTATGATTTTCAAATAGAGCATAAAAAAGGATCTGAAAATATAGTCGCCGACACACTTTCACGATCTCTAGAGGAAATTATTTGTCCTGAAGATATATTGGGTTTTACAACAACAGAATTCGAATCCGAAGAATATCTGGATCTAATAAAAACAGTAAACGGAAATAAAGAAAGATTTCCTGATATTAAAATTAAAAATGGTTTTGTCTTTAAAAGAAATAATACTTCGGTTGACCAAGAAACAGAAGAATTCGAATGGAAATTGTGGGTACCAGAAAGTCTGACAAATTCTTTAATTAGAGACGCTCATGAGCCCAAGGAAAAGTGTCATGGGGGCATAAGAAAAACGTTAAACCATTTACGTCTAAAATTTACTGGCCCAATATGGTGATTCACGTCAGAAATTTTATTAGAAATTGTGCGGTTTGTAAAGAGTGTAAAAGCTCAAATCAACATCTAATGCCTAGTATAGGAGAGGAAGTAGTAACGGATCGGCCATTTCAAAAGATTTATATCGATTTCTTGGGAAAGTATCCGAGGTCAAAAAGAGGAAATGCGTACGTATTCGTGGTATTAGACCATTTCACAAAATTTGTTTTTATTAAGGCCATGAAAGAGGCAACCACGTCAAATGTTGTAACATTTTTAGAGGAACAAGTTTTTCAGCAATTTGGTGTCGCAGAGAAAATTCACTCAGACAACGGCAAACAATTTGTGTCAAAAGAGTTTAAGAAAATGCTAGAAGACTACAAAATTACTGATATGAAGACCGCTTTCTATTCACCACAATCCAACGCTGCAGAAAGGGTTAATCAAAGCATTCTCAACGCAATCAGATCATATATGGATGATGATCATACTAATTGGGACCTGAATTTGTCGAAAATAGAGCTTGCCTTAAGAACATCTGTCAGTGCTGCTACGGGAGTAGCACCTTTTTCGCTCTCTTTGGGCACAATATGTTCACGTGTGGTAGGGACTATAAGTTAGCTAGGAAGCTTAGGGCGTTAAGCGACGGCGAATTGTATATGCTCGATAGTAAAGACCGAATTGAAATAATTAGGGACAGAATAAAGGAAAATCTACATCAGGCTTATGAAAGGAGTGCAATTAGGTACAATAGAAATGCTAGGGTAGTCCGCTTCGTTCCGGGACAGGAAATTTTCAAAAGAAACTTTGTCCTTAGTAGTTTCAAAGACAATAGAAATGCAAAATTTTGTCGTAAATTTACGAAGTGCAGAATATCGGATGTTCTAGGGAACAATATGTATAAATTAGAGACTTTAACAGGAGAACCTTTAGGCGTATATCACGCGAAGGATATCAAGCAATAAATCTGTGATAGAAATAGTGCAATAAGGCTAGGATTAAGAGGCAGAAAAACTTACCAGTGCAATATTTTAATTTTATTATGATAAGTGCAATATTAGCGTAAGTTGTGTATCTGTCCATAATCAAAAAATTTTTTTTGTTTGAATTTTTTTTAGTTTTATAATAATTCAGCCTTTTTATACAATTTTGTTGTCCAGTGTTGCTTGTTCCAGCTGTGATATATTTATAATTGATTATATAGGTTTCCAAATAAGCATACATTTTTTTTAAAAAAAGGTTTCTATGATTTTGCGTTGATTGTTTTTTTTAATGTATAATTTTAAATTAACAACATTTGTGTAGCACAGCTTGTTAATTGTTTAGATTGAACTTTAACTTAACATTTTTGATTGAGAACATTTCTTTTATTAATTGTAATAAAATCAAAATTTATAAGAAAAATTAGATATCTTGATTTTAAAAACAATGTTTTTATATTAATCTAACGCTTAAGCATTCAAAATTTTGTTCCATATGCAAAATTGCTTCAATACATTTTTTTTGATTTGTTTTATTGTTTGAGATCTTTGTTTTTTTTTACGTTTTTCAATGGTATTAATTGTTTATTATTGAAAAAGAATTTAATCTTTTTTTTAATATTCGTGGTTAGATTGCGAACATGTTTTGGCAAATGCTTTAAAATCAAAAAATTGATATTTTTGTTGGTAAGATTAAGTAAATTTGATACGTTTTAGAAAGAAACTTTTCTTTTAAGTTGACACGTTTATATGTGGGTATTTTGTTAGAAGTATAATAAAATATTTAATCACGATTATTTACTCATAGCTGTTTTGTTTGTGATGTTTAAGGTAAAGGCCACGATGGTTTGGCACGTATATTTTTATATGGAGAGAGAGTCAAGAGTTGATATTTTAATATTAACGTTAAAATTACGTCTAAAATTCTTGTGAATAGTCCAGAGCTATATTCGATTATAACTTGGATCTATTCTTAGGGTTTTATAAGGAGAAGAATTTCTCTTAAAAGTGGCAATATTTTTACTAATATCGCACATTTTTATAAAATTCCTGAGAATGGGTTTTTTTTTTGTCGAAATGGCAATGGATAGTTAGCGTTTACGTAATACGCCTGGGACGGATAAGATCACCAAGATGAAACTAATTTTTTTTATTCGAGCTATCGAAATTGCTTGATGAACGTTTGTTTATTTTAGGTTTAAAATTTAATTTTGTTCAAATGAATCAAAAATTTATTCAATTTGAGATCGATTGAAAACTGGACGATGCATTTTAATGCTAATATTATTGTCGTTTGATTGGGAAACAGCGGGATAAGTATACCCAATTACTGTTTTTATATTTTATTAATATATAAAATTTTTTTTTTGGAAACCTATAGGTCAATAAGTTTATACATTGATGGTTCTTAGCTAGTTCTACCGGTCAGGCGTAAATTTATACATAAGGGAGAGGAAGGAAAAAGGATGAATTTTAATTTTGATGATTTAATCGTTTTAGAACTCTGTTCTGCAATATGCCAAAATTTTATTGATTTTCTCTATGCTACCTTTGTACTAGAACCGTTGACTGTTAGTTATGGAAACCCCTGTAAACGTTTGAAATCGTTAGGGAGTTGTACATGTAAAGGCATGTAATTTTGAAGTTCTCGTTTTGGGATCTAGTATAAGTGAGCTATTAAATAGGTCAACTCTAAAAGCTTTGAAATGCTTTAGGGACGTTTTTTTTTGTATGGTAGAAGCCAGAGCCTGAAAAGAGTTACTTCTTTCGAGAAAGGCATATAAAAATTAGTTTTTTTTTGTTAATCGTAAATGAGGAATTAATTATTTTAAGGTCCTGACGGGTACAGAAGATGAATCGGGATCTGAAGTGGGAATAGTCAGAGCATAGCATTATTCATTAATGGGCCTGAGGACAGTATAAGATTTAATTGCCCGGCTAACTCAGAGACGTTTTGGTCTGAAGTGGGTGTAGCCTACGTTGGGCGCTGAGAACGGATAAGGTCTCACATAAATAAGAAATACATACCCAACCTGGTGGAAGCATCCATCACACTGTTGTTCCTTCATCTGGCTTGGTAACCCCAGAGTTTTGTTGAGGATGCTGGTAGCAGTTTTGATTTAACTTTAACGATTTAGCGTACCGATTTTAGCCTGAAAAAAAAAGAGAAATGTGGCATCACTGTTTTTTTTCTCATGTTGGTTAATGGGGAAATATTAAGGGTGATGAGAGGAAACTGTCTCCAACGCATGAACGGCGGACCATGGAGGCAGCTACCAAGAATTTTTTTTGTTGGACAACGATTGTTGTCAGCGTAATCTTGGACCGTTTCTGGGACACATCACCACCAAGCTTCTCAGAGTCCGGTGACTGGAGCGCTTAGTGGTGATCATGAAACATTTTTGTTTAATATTCTTTTGTTTTTTTTTGTTGGTAATGTTTAGTTTTTTTTTTTCAGTTTGTAGTTTTTTTGTATTCTTTCTTTTGGTTGGTTTAATTAGTTTTTTTTACTTTGTTTGTCAATTATTAGTAGTGGTATCGTTTTGCATTTGGTTGATTTTTTTTGGTATGTTAGTATATTTTTTTTTGTTGAATTTTGTTAAATTTTGTTCTTTGGTTTTTTTTGCATGAAATATGGCCTCACATACGAATCGGGTAGACTCGTATGTGTTGATCATATATCAGCGTTGGTTTAAATTAGTAGTTTTGTTGTAGGTTTGATTTTTTTTAGAGTAGTAAAAAAGGGATTAAAGGGAAAAATTTCTCTTCAGATGTAAACGGTATAGGGGACTACAATAAACAGAAAATGTTTAGAAAATATTTAGAAATTGGGAGAATTTCATATTTAGCGTTAGAATAGTTGAATGTATTTGTGATTTTTTTTGTCTAATATGATCGGTTGAATAGAGGTTTCTATTTATTTATGTTATATGTTTGATTTTAAAACATAAGCTGGCGTTAAATAAAAATGGAAATTGGCGGACATAACCAAGCAAACGCGAACGTATTAAAACCAAGAATATTCTGGAGCGGAAGAATTGTTAAAAAAGAATTGTTATATTAAGTATTTTAACATTAAAGTGATTAGTGCTTGTGTAAATTTGTTAGTCGATAGTTTTTTTTAAAAGGAAAAAAAAAAGGTAAATGCTCTTATAAAGGTATTGTCAATTATAATTATAATTAATTAAATTTCAAACAGGCAGAAAAATCACCATTTGGGAAATATTTTTTTTTGGAAGACTGGTAGCAGTTTGACTCCTGCTCGTTCTTACTCCATTTTCTTTTGACAAATTAAGAGAAAACGATTACCTTGGCCGTAAGTTTTTTTTTAAAGAAAAATTTTAGATTTTTTTTACAATTTAGTGAAACAAATTTTAAATTTTGTGGTACAGTGTGGTCACGAGATACTCCCGATATTGTGAACGTTTTAAGTTTGGTGCAGTGTGGAAGAAATTTCCGGCAATCTGGGTGCTATATGTTCCGGAGTGACCACAGGATTACAGAAGGTAACGTTTTTCCATTTTTAATTTTTTTTTTACGGAATAAGTACCGCCGAAAAGTACCAGGCCAAATAGAAAAGGGTAGTACTTTTTTTGGTAATAGATCGGACTGGAAATCCGTACACAAAATCCACATTTTGTACCGCAAAAGGAGAGAAAAAAAAAAAAAGAGGAAAGAAATAGATAAGTTCGGCGGGGTAAGCCCGATTGACGGTAGAATCGTAAGAGGGGTAGAAAAAGGAAAAATAAAGATAAAAAGCAAATAGATGCAATAAAGATAAAAAGGAGAAAGCAGTTAAATTTTATTTTGTGCATATTTAAAGGTGTTAGATTTGTGTTTCGTTTCCGGTTTGATTTAATGAAGTGGTGGTTAATTAATAAGTAAAATTAATTTTTTTTATTTAATTTTTTTTTGTTTTTTTTTTATAGCATTAAGTGCATGTTAGGTTAAGGTTAAATATTTTTTTTTAATTTTTTTTTATAATTTATTTATTCATTTTTGTTTGTCAGATTTTATGTTTTTTTTGTAGGGATCTAGCCAAAATTATTAAGTGCGGGAACATAGGTCAATATTTTAATGACAAATTTATATAAAATACCTCCACAGAGCTCTATTGAGGAAAAACTAAATATTGCGTATAATCATTAAAGCAGAGTGACAATTAATTTCTGCAGATTTTGGTTGGTCCTAGTATAGTTTATTTTATTTATGTAGATCTGTTTCTTCTTGTCTAGGTTTTTTTTTAATGTAAATTTTTTTTGTGATCAGTTTTTTTTGATAGTTATGAAAATTTTAAAATCAAGTTAAACACTTAGGTTTAAACATTTTAGATCAAATATTTTTTTTATTTACACTAACATGCAATTGTTTAATTGCATGTTAGTGTTTTAAGTTTTTTTTTATACTGATGTTTTTTTTTAGTTTATGTGTTTTTTTTAAATTTAATCTTTAAATAAAAATCGTCAGTAATAAGTATTCCTCGGTCCTCCAAGGTATCCCATGAAATTTTAAGTTGCACAAACGCTAAAAGAAAAAAAATGATTATAAGAAAATCGCCTAAATTTTTTTTTAATAATTTTAATTTAATTTTGCAGAGGACCGAATTAAGAATTAACGATTTTTTTCGCTACCTTAGTTTTAATTTAATTCGATTAATAAATGTATTTAGTTTTTAGTTGAAATTTTAAATCAAGATGTCTTGGTAATTTTTGTTTAAAGGAGGGAAAAGGAGGGACAATGGGTCGTTTTTGGTGCCATGAATAAGTGGTAAAGGTAAGTGGTGTCAACATAAAGGGGTCATTGTAAATATGGTGTTCTAAATGACCAGGTTGGGTGGGTAAAGAGTGGAGTAAGGCCAGCTTAACTCCCATATGTTTTCGTCCGAGTGTGAGTGTTGTCAGGTGATTTTGAGTCCATTGTGAATGTAATAGTTTATTGTTGTACCCTGATTGGTGTTGTAAAGGGTTAGGAACACACGCCCAGTCATCCATAGCCGGAGTTGGCAACGCGGAAGGGGTTTTTGCAACAGTTTGTTAGAAACAATTTAACCATTCTTCCCATCTCAGAGTTTATCTTAGGGGATTTGGTTGCCATACGGGCTAAAGTGCCCTCCCTATCTGGTGAGCATGAGGTGGTACTTGCATCCGCGTACCTGCCGGGAGATGTAGATGAGGCGCCAACATCTGAAGTGAGAGCTCTTGTGGAATTCTGCAACTCCAGAATCTTGGATGGATCATCTGCTGTGAGCCAATTCATCACATTACTTGGGGAAGTACATGTAACAAACAAGCGAGGTGAGTACCTGCTAGAGTTTATTAGTAGTAATAACATAAATATAGCGAATAGGGGTGACGAACCCACTTTCAGGAACGTAGTTAGATCGGAGGTTTTAGACCTCACACTTACTAGCTCTAATCTTTCCTTCGCCATCTCTGACTGGCACGTATCTTCGGAAGTTTCAATGTCGGACCACCAACACCTGGTCTTCAACATTGAGGGTTCTTTGGGGTACTATCCAGTCCTTCCGTAATCCCAGGAGACGGATTGGGATCTCTTTCGGTATTATGTTGAAGACTCCGCTAACTGCTCGAGGGGGCTTATTTTGAGCACGACACAAATCGATCAGGAGGCGGCTGATATTCAGTGTAATCTAATTTCCGCCTATGAGTTGAGCTGCCCAATGGGGGCAAGGAAAACCAAGCGTGATGTTCCATGGTGGAACGACAAACTTGGGAAACTCAAAACCGAGGCGAGAAGACTATTCAATAGGGCCAAGGAGACAGGCAACTGGGTGGCCTACAAGGCGGCTCTAACTGGGTACAATAAGGAACTCCGTAGATCTAAGAGGGCAACGTGGCGTAGCTACTGCGAGAAGATCTCAGATCTCCCCGAAGCGGTTAGGCTTCAGAAGGCTCTTTCACAAGATCATACGAACGGACTTAGTACCCTGAAGACCGGACGGGTCCTATACTGAATCGCCCGAGGAGACTGTGAACTCTTACTGAATACACACTTTCCGGATTGTGTGTCACCTGAGAGGCTACCTAGGATTCCTAGGACTCCTAGCCTATCTGGGAGGGACATACGACTTGCGAACAGGGTGTTTCAGGAGGGAAGGATCTCATGGGCAGTGAGAAAATTTTCGTCGTTTAAATCTCCTGGACCAGATGGGGTGTATCCGTGTCTGCTGCAGAGGAGCAGGATCTTATCTCCCGCAACTGACCAGGATTTTTAAGTCGAGTTGTTATTTGGTCACGTTCCATTGGCTTGGAACGAAGTTAAGGTAGTATTCATACCGAAGGCTGGGCGCAAAGCGGAACATTTGCCCAAATCTTATAGACCAATAAGTCTTAGTTCTTTTCTCCTTAAGACCATGGAGAAAGTCTTGGACCACTATATCAGGGATGTGTACCTGCTGCGCCAAACCCATTCATAGGTACCAATTTGCGTATCAGCAGGGAAAATCCACTGAGACGGCTGTCCATCAAGCTGTCACTATGATCGAAAAGGCACTGGAGGCGAAGCAAATAGCCTTGTGTGCTTTTCGTTGATATTCAGGCGCTTTGACAACACGTCCTACGATGCGATTAGGACTGCGATGTTGAGGAATGACATCCCCAGTGTTATCGTTAGTTTGAATCTGGAGATGTTGACCTCTAGAGTCATTACATTCGGCATCGGGAACACTTCTAGGACCATAGGGGCGACTAGGGGCTGTCCTCAGGGTGGTGTGCTATCGCCTCTGCTGTGGACTCTGGTCATTGATGAGCTGCTTGAGCAGCTTAATGACCTGGGTTTCAGAACCTACGGATATGCTGACGATCTTGTTATTTCTGTCACAGGCTGGGATGACAGGACAATTTCTGAGCGCATGCAACAGGCTCTGAACTTTACCTTAAAGTGGTGCCAGGAGAAGGGATTGACTATAAATCCCTCGAAAACCATCCTGGTGCCCTTTACTAGGAGACGTAAGTTATGTCTCACTGAGCCATCGCTTCAGGGGACGAGGATTTGCTTCTCTGATAGCGTTAAGTACTTGGGGGTTTATATTGGATAGGTCTCTGAATTGAAGTGAACACCTTGATATGATCTCTAAAAGGGCCACTAGGGCAATGTTTGCCTGCCAGAGGCTCTTGGCAAGACCTGGGGCCTTAGACCTCAAATGGTCTACTGGTCTTTTAACATCATTGTGAAACCTCTTTGGCGTGGTGGACAAAGGTTGAACAACTCGGGGCTCAGATGACTCTTAAGGGGATTTATCGACTGGCATGTATTGGTATCACTGGTGCCTCAAAATCATGTCCGACTGATGCCATTGGAGTTCATGCTGGGTATTCCTCCTTTGCATATTTCTGGTAAAGGAGAACGCGTGCATGGGATCCCTAAGGCTGCGGGAGATTGGCAGCATGAGGAGTGGGGATCTGAAGGGGCATCTTGAGATTGCGAAAATGTTCGCTGATGACCCGGTTATTAGGGTCAGTGACAAGATACTGCCTGTGCAAGTATTTGTTAGGCACTTTGTTGTTGTGATTTTCGGACAGGAGCAGTGGTTGAATGGATCTTGGGTACCGTAGGTTGGTGCACAGGTATCGGTTCACGGATGGCTCGAACACAGTCGAACATGGATACGGGGGGGCTGGTTGTCGTCGGACCCGGATTTCAGCGTGCTCTGCCCATGGGCAAATATCCCTCCGTTTTTCAGGCCTGAGGTCTTCGCTATCTTTATCTGTGTGGAAGAGTGTCTGCGGAGGAGGACACGGGGGGCCACGATCTAGATTCTATCTGACAGCCAAGCGGCACTTGGTGCCTTGAGGGCTCAAGATGTGTCGTTCTGGTCTGGTTAAGGAATGTATCGACCTCTCTAAATCGTCTAGGACTTAACAACTCCTTGGACAGTGGGCTGGGTTCCAGGCCATGAGGGGCATGAGGACAACGAACGGGCTGACTGTCTAGCCACTGCGGAGCTCGTCGACAATTCATTGGCCCGGAACCCTTCTGTGGCGTACCCAATGGGTATGTCAGAGAGAAGCTCAGAAGATGGAGGGAGTCGGAGTTTGGGGCCTATTGGGCCAGATCGCCTGGGCAGCGACAGGCGAGGCTGTTTATATCTCCCCTCTGGGGAGAGGTCGCGGAAACTCTTGTCTATGACGAGGGGCAAACTAAGGACCGTAACGGGTTACCTCACAGGACACTGTGGCCTTAGGTATCAATTGTACAAGATGGGACGATCCTCTACGGATACGTGCAGGTTTTGTGAATTGGAACCCGAGACCCTCTGAGCATGTTCTCTGCAAATGTCCGAGGCTCTCCGACAGGAGGGTGCGTTATTTGGTGATCGAATAGTGACGCCATCGGACGTTTGGAACTGTTCACCTGTAGGATAATTGGCTTCGTAGGGAGCCTGAAACCTATAGGGTGTATTCGCTGGCAGCACAAAATACCAATTTCTGGTCGCGGTGCATAGTGCCACTATAATCTAATCTAATCTACTCAAACTTATTGAGCTGTTTATAGATAAAAACCAAACATTTTTGGAGTTTGCTTATAGTTGGGTTAGCGGCCTTCGTAGTTAGTTTTTAAAATGTTTGGACAAAGTAGAATTTACAAATTTAGCAATACTGACCATATCATGGAAACAACATTTATAAAATTTCCATAGATTAATTTTGGGCCACCACAGCATCATTTAGTTTGAAACAAGTAAATTTATTCATTACTTGTTTTAAATTGAAAGATGTAGTGGACCAAAATTTTATAATATATTTTCAAAAACATGCTCAGCATTACTTAACTTTTGATCCAAATTTTGTACAAAAATTCAAAAAAATGCACCTAGCGAACTTAAGTATTCCCGATTTTTTATTTTTTCTATAATTTCCCGATTTTCTGGATAATACACATCGTTTGAGCACATTTACCGTAAAATTGTTCACTTTCGGGGCACATTAATGTGTATTAAAACTTAAAAGGCGGTATGAAATAAGTCCCCAAACCAAAAATTAAATAAAGCCCCATTTTTTGGGACTTTATTTCATTATGAAACAATACCCCAAAAAAATGAAATAAACCCCCCAACCAAATGAAACGACACCCCAAAACATAATGAAGTAACGCCCCAATTTTTGGGGCTTTATTTCGTAATGCAATAAAGCCCCATTTTGAAAATGAAATAAGGCCCCAATAAAAACAAAAACAAAATTATATATTACTTTGAAATATTTCTTTATTCCTAATTAATACATAGTAAAAAAGGCTGAAAAAAAAATTGCGCGATTTTTTTTTCAGCCTTTTTAAAATAAAAGATTAATAATATTTAGTATATCAATACAGTTTTTTTTTAATATTTTTTAGTAGTATATCACAAAATAAAACTAAATTTATAAATCGTATAATCGCACGCAGAAAAAACTTTATTTCGCGAAGCCGCCTGCCGCGTTCTACGGAGGAAAAAACCCCTAAGAGCGGCCGAAGGCCGCCACACAGAAAACTTGTTTTTACAAATTACTTGATGTCTTAAAAATATAAGATTTCAACGGATTCGACATCTGATTTGAAAAACAAGTCCTTCTGGGTGGCGGCCTTCGGCCGTTCTTAGGGGTTTTTTTCCTCCGTAGAACGCGGCAGGCGGCTTGGCGAAATAAAGTTTTTTTTTGCGTGCGACATAAAAGAAACTTTTAAAATTACAACACGGTATAATCTCACTTACTAATAGCAAATAACTATTTACATTAATAACTTAATAATTCATGCAGTAATTATAACGGTTATTTGCTTATAAATATTACTTAAAAATTGTGCTTTTTAAGAAAATGAAATAACACCCCAAAAATATTATTTGGGGACTTATTTCATTTCTCATATTGGGGCCTAATTTCATTATGAAATAAAGTCCCAAAAAAAAATGAAATAAAGTCCCAAAAAATGAAATAACACCCCAATTTTTTTTATCGAAATTTTTTGGGGCCTTACTTCATTTTCGGTTTGGGGCCTTATTTTATTGGGGTCTTGTTTCATACCGCCCTTAAAAAAGGTTTATGCCGGGAAATTTGTGAAAAACCAAAAAAATTAATATGTTTCTTAATATTTTTTATAAACTTAACTGATATGATAGGATGGGAATACATTTGTATGAAATTGTGTATATTTTCATTCAATCATATGCAAATATTTAACATTTAGTACAATTTTTTCCGGACTAAAACTCGGATCTAATTATATTTACAAGCCTAAAATTATATTTTTCAGTACAAAAATGTAAAAAAGGATAAAAAATTAAACTGATACAATCTAATACAATTCTATCGGGCCATTATTCGGATAAAATTGTACTGGACATTTATCTAATTGGATCAGATTGGATCTAAGGCCCATACAAATAGATATAATTATATGGGCCCATATTTCGGATGAAATTTGATAAGATTGCATATTACATCACATAGAAATAAATATGACTACATAAAGCTTCATATATTTTTTTTTTAATCGGGTACCCAATGGGTGCATGATTCGAATTTTTCGTGAATTACGCATTAGTGTGTGATAATTATAGTACGTACGCGAGTCTTACGTGAGCGTGAGTAACGTAAAATATTCGTGATTCGAGAGTTTTGCGTGATTATAATTGACCGACGAAAAAAGTTCCGATATTATCATATATGATTATATATAGTATCACATATAACTAAACATCATAGCTCATCTGATCCAAAAAATAGCATACATAAGCTGATCTCATGGGATCTAATCTCATATAGTTTGATCCGAAAAATGGGTCTATCAGATATGATCAAATTATATAAATTTGATAAAATTGTGTCTAATTAGTTTTTAAAATTAAAAAAATTAAAAAAAAATAATCTGTTTCTGGAGATCATTACATTTTATTTTAATTCAATTAATACTATTTGTAGTTTATTTATAAAACATAAATATTAATTTTAGAAAATAATGTTAAATCTAAAAATGTATGCCTTTTATGAGCCTGAAGTTGGAATATATAATAAATTTAGAACGCCAGGTAAAACAAAACAAAAACAACATTTACTGAAGAAATCGAATGCTTTGGTTGCTGCGACTAAATTTTTCGGTTATGACAACAGTCATTTGATTGAAACAATAGAAATTCTGTTATGTTATATGTTTTGATATAACGAAAAAAAGCATTTTTAACGTGCTAAAAATAATTAAAAAAAAGTTCAAAACAAAAATTAGATTAAAAAAAAAAATCGCATATGTAGGATTTTGAGTTTTATTTCCAAGGCTTTGACCCACTGTGGCCATGCAAAGAATTCTCGGTTCGCAGAGTCGTATGTCATTTGAATCATACTTAAATGTATATTCAAAATATAGAAATTGGTTATTCAAAAAAATCTTTTTTAATATTAAAAAAAAATTCTTGAATTTTGAGTTTTTATTTCCAAGGCCTACTGTAGCCATACTAAGAATTCTCAGTCCTTAAGTCGTATGCCGTTTGAATCATACGTAAATGTATATTCCAAATATCTAATTGGTTGTTCGAAAAATCTTTTTGATATTTAAAAATAAATCTTTGAAATCGCATATGGGTAATTCCATGTGAAATCAACCAATAGGTGTACACTACCTTCTCCAAATTTTATGATTTTTCGTAGGAAGACAGATTACTACAGAACTAAAATAAGTACGAAGTTTGAGGGCACAGGCACTTCTGGATCTGGAAATATGTGGTCTTAAAAATCGTAAAAAATGTCAAAATTTACAAAGTTGTACTTACTTAGTTGTAATTTTCTTAAAAAGTATTATAGGTAGGTTACTCATCAAGGTCGCATTTGAAAGGTTATTAAATTACTTTTAATTTGATATACAACATGATTTTTTTTGGAAAGGTCAAAGGTCACATCTTTTGACCTATAATTCGGGAGGATATATCTTTCAAACGATATTTTTAAAAATCTGAAAAAAATATATGTTTAAGATTGGTTCCTTCCCTAAAGTTACGAAAAATTTCAGAGTGGATCCAGAAATATTAATCACATAGTAAAGGTAGATATTTAACAAGGGAATTAAAAACTATGTAGCATAACTATACTACTTTTCAAGAAAATGATAATTAAGTAAGTACAACTTTGTACATTTTTATAGTTTTTTCGAATATTCAAGACCCCATATTTCCGGATCCAGAAACGTCAGCGAAATTTGAAACAGTGATGTAAAAAAACAGCCATATTTTAAGTTGAGTTGAGATGGTTCAACCCATATGTAGGATCTTGAGTTTTTATTTCCAAGCTTTTGGCCCACTGTGGCCATACTAAGAATTCTTGGTCCTAAAGTATGTCATTTGAATCATAATTAAATGTATATTCCAAATATCTAAATTGGCCGTTAGAAAAATCTTTTGATATTAAAAAAAAAATCTTTGAAATCGCATATGTATGTAGGATTTTGAGTTTTTATGTCCAAAAGCTTGGCCACAGTGGACCAATACGACTTTAGGACTTTAGGAGAATGCTTAGTATGACAACAGTGGGCCAAAGCCGTCAAATAAAAGTTCAAAGAATTTTTTTTAATATCAAAAAGAATGTTGGTACAATATTTGGAATATATGTACATTTTGTTTATACTTACTTTATTTGGTTTTCCGTGTAATCTATTTTTTTTATATCTAATTTTTATTTTGAGTTTTTATTAATTTATTAATTATTTTATTTTTAGCAAGTTAAAGTTATACAGTAGAATCGCTATAATTCGTACCCCGATAATTCGAAAATCTTGATAATTCGTAGCAAACTGTCGGTCCCTTGAAAAAACTCCAATAATTCGTAATATTTCCATACATTTTGGTCCCCTCGATATTTCGTATTTTTTTTTTTTAAAGCAAGCAATTCAAAACTTGTTATAAATCGTAATCGATTGTTTAAAACCTCTTATAATTCGTAATGGACAAGCAGAATAACGGTTCAAAGAAATCATTTGCTGCGTATGTCAATACCGTTACTATAAAGAGCACCTTATGACGAACAACGAAGCAAAATCTAATCTTCAGCAATTGCTTTTCTATTTTTCAAATCATGATGTTAATGATAACGTTTTTGATTCTTTGGTAATTTTGCGAAAATTCTCTGGACAAAAATACGCGAGAAAAGCCTTAAACAACACAAAATAACAGAGTTTTTTAAAGCATAATTTTTAACTTTTTTTTCTATTAAAATGAAATGTTTATAGTAATTCTTTTTGTTTTTCTATTAAAATGAAATGTTTATATGTAAATTGTTTTCTTAATAAAATGAGAATATGTAATATGTAAGTAAATACTACATAAATGTATAAGAAAATATGTAACCATAACTGAAATAAAAAAACCCTTTAATTCGTATTTTGTTTTTCATTTACCTCCATAAATCGAAATCTCAACAATTCGTAAACCCCTCTAATTCGTAAAAAATTGCTGGTCCCTTGCTATTACGAATTATCGGGATTCTACTGTAGTATAAATTTATAGTTTTACCAAAAGTTTTGGTTTTTGTTTTATAAATGTTTTCTTTAACTTTTTCTCCGATTAAATATGTTTGGAGTTTTAAAACACTAAATAAATTGCAAAATTACATATCAAGTAAATTTAAATTAAACATTCACAATTTATGTTCATTTTTACATTAGCGGTATTCTTTCTTGGTAGTAAATAACCCTTGCAGATCTGGTTAATGGTGTACGTTTGATAAATTTATCAGAATTTACCAGAACCACCAACAACAAAATGTATTGCACCAAAATTTACCACGCTGGGGCGAAATACCACACAAAAACTGTGGTAAACACGCGTGATAAATTTATCAGCAAGAAAACAGCTGACAGTTCTGCTGTCAAAAAAAATTATTTTGTATAAACTATTGAAAAACTTAAAAATGAATAAAAATATCGGAAAACTCAGTTTAAAACGAAAGCATTTTGCATATTGCAGTAAAAAAATTTGTGCTTCTACCTTTTTCTGTAAACTTTGGCATTTTTCTTAAATTAAAATAATTTTTGCTACATACGTGGCGAACACAAAATTAGCTGATTTATAAATTTACCATACATTAAAAAAAAAAATAAATATATAGTAATATAATACGAAGTAAAAATAACACCAAGAATGAAAAACCGCTATTTTATTTCTTTTGGTCGGGTTTCATTTCGTGAATTTGCGTGATTAACGTACAGTTGTGTAGTTCGTGAACGAACTACGATAGAAAGAAATTGTCAAAGATCGATTGAAATAGTAGAACGACCTAGTTCATTCAGATCAATTGAACTAGAAAGAGAATTCACCTAAACGAGCTAGATTGCCGAAGTCCTAGAGTAACGTGTATCAAGCGTAAGTATGAACGAAATCTTAATTTACTACCGTGAGATTGAGTGAGTGTGAGTCGGTAAGAAAAATTCTCGTGAGTGGAATTTTTCTCTCGTGGGCGAGTGTGAGTGAATATTCACTACGTGACCATCTCTAATATCAACCATTCGACGTCAAAGGGTTAAAATGGTAAATCACAACTTCATTTGTTATTTTATTAATTTCAGTTGAAAAACTACCAAAGAAACAACTTTACGGACTGTCCGTTACAAACGGATTCATGAATCCGGCATTGACGGTACGAAAACGGACCGGAATTGACGTATCCGTCGAAGCTTGTACGAAAACGGACCATTAACGTACAGTAAAATTGGATTACTCAAATTTTCGAAAATTATCCGTTTTTAACTCCGTTTTGCTGTATCCGTTTCGGTGCCGTTTAACCGGAACTACACCGATTTTCATCAGTTAAAACTCCGTTACAACCGTTATCGGTTTTCTTCCGGTATTACCGGAGTGTGTTTTGTTTAAAAAAAATCAAACAGTTTTTATTTATTAATAAAATTAAATATTAATAAAATCTATATATATAAAAGAAGTGTACATTTTGATTGTCACTCCATAACTCGAGAACGGCCTGCAGAATATAAAAAATGGCTGAATACGTTTTGCAGAACATGCAATGAGGATGGTTTAAAAAAAAAAAAAAATCTTTAAAAATATTTTCGTTTGGTCCAGATGGTGGTGATTTTTCTGAACATTAGTCATTTTCATCTATATATATAAAAAGAAGTGTACATTTTGATTGTCACTCCATAACTCGAGAACGGCTGCATAAAATAAAAAATGGCTGAATACGTATTTAAGATTTTTTAGTGGTAATTTTTTTTGGTTATTTTTAAATGTATCACTTTTTTAACATATACTTGTATTTCAGATGTTTTTGCAATTAAATATAGAGACGCAGATCTCATGAAAATGTTTTTGCAATTAAATATAGAGACGCAGATCTCATGAAAATGTTAATGATGAAGATGTTAAACAACACCAGAGATAAAATGAAAAAAAAAAATCAAAATGTTAAACCACATCCTTTTATTGATTTTTATTGAATTTTTATGTGGTTTCATATTGTTTTTTTAATAATGTAATTGTTAATCCATTTTTGTTAATATCCTTATAAATGTGAAAATTTAAAAATAAAACCCAAACTTTTGTTTAAAATTAAAAAAAAAGGAGAAATCATTTAGCTAAATTAAACAAAAAAAAATAAAAATGGACCATTTAAACAAAAAAAACGGTACGACTACGGACCATATTCGGACCGTATACGGTATTTTAAAAACGGAGTCCACTCCGTTTTAAATAAATGACGGACAGTTTACGGTACGTTTTGAAACGTACACTCAATTCGTACACTCCGTTTTATATACAGCATGACGGTACGAAAACGGTCCGTTTTAGAGTGCTTTATACTGTTTCGAATCCGTATTCGATGTTCCTTTTATTCCGTTTTCCGGTCCGTATACTGATCCGGAAAATGGGTACGGAAACGGACTTCGGATCCGTATATGCTGTACCGAAAACGGCACCTACACGGGACCGGATGTTTGCTGGGTATAAACAAAAAATAACCTTTATTAGTTGAAATGCTCTTAATTACTTAGCAACGATTTTTTTCGAGTGTATTTTTTTATATCAAAAGAATAGACTTTCTGAGTTTCTAATTCATTTTTATTTCATCTGGCAATACTTTACAAACAACGAGCTTCATAATGTTATTCGTTGTTTTGACACCAATAAAAGAACGAATAAAAAAACCAGCTGTCAATTTTAATAACGAATGAAATTGAAAACAATCCATTAAAACAAAGTGAAACTAAAACCAACTTTTCTAGTTGTTTCGTGCGGCGTTTGCTAAAACAAATTTTTATTTCGATTAAACGAAAGCACAAAAATCCGATAAATATATAAATTGAAATAATTTGTGAATAGAAATTTTATTCAAGTGTTTAAAAATAACAAACTTTAATCTAAATCGTTGAAAGAAATAACTTCGAAATTGCTTAAGAAAACTGAAAACAATCAATATCAAAAAAAGAGTTTACGGAAATTGCAAAAAGTAAGTGTTGTTGTGTGTGTGAAAGTGTGCAAGAGTGTGATGAAATATATATATTGAACACAAAAAGTACAACTCATCTTACGACTACGTTTTTTTTTTGTTGCTTTGACGTGTATCTTTTTGTTGCGGTGTTTCACCTTTTTATACAAATCAGTTTTTTTTTTTGCAAACATTTTAAATAAATAATTTCCTATTCAGAAATCACTGAAATGGTGAGAAATAAAGGAAGAGTTAAATTCCATTATATTGTACTTGTGTGTGTGTTCGCTATACATGTTACAATTGATTTTTTCCATTTTTATGGTGTAGTGTGTTGCAATTGCAGTTCTATTTTTTATCATAATCACTTTTTTTATTGACGTTTTTGTGTTGTTGCGGCTGTTGTTCCCAAAACTGGTTGGTAACACCCTATATAGTGGTAGTTGTTGTTTTTATGAATTTGTCTAAAAAATTGTTTCAAATGGCATTGAAGTTTTATCGGCATTCTTTGTTTTTTTTTTTCATATTTATTAGTTTTTTTTCAATTGTTTATAATTTATCTGCGTTTACTCTTTATGCTAAACATTTTTTTTTTTATGTTTTTTTGAAATGCAACAACAACGATTAAAAGTGTTCATGGTTGTGAAAAAAGGCCTGTAATAAAAAAATTATAACCGGCATGTGTTTGTCATCTGTTTGTATTTTTTTTCTTGATAAGCGAGGGGAATGAAGTGTGTTGTTGGGTGAGGTTATGATACTTTTTAATTGGGGCATGGAATGGAATCGAAACAAAATATGCAGTGACGGTATTTAAAGAAAATGTTTTTTAATTCTAAAAACTGCCGTGTTGCCAATTTAGATGTTTTCCCAACTATATTTGTTTGTTTATAATGATTTTATATCGTTTTAATGGTAACATTTAAATGCTGAAACCATAATTGGATTAATGCCCAGTTTTCACTTCGTATTTAAATGCCATTTGGACTTTAAGTTCTATTTAAATACAAATGTCAGTTTTAACTTAAAAGTTAAATCAGATTTAAGTGACCAATCTTGTGCATTTAAAGTCTATTTAAATTGTACAAATATAACATATGATTTTGGACAGTTTGTTTTTTTTCCGCGTGGTAAACAAACAATAAAAAATAAATTAAATTACAGCAGCCAATAAAATTCAACTTCGGATGAAATTTTCACTTCTCTTCATTTTTATTTTATTAATTTAATTATAATTAATATTAATATTTTATTTCTATTTATATATACTATATATTTATATATATGTATATATTTTATTTTTTTTTATATTTCTATATTTTATATTTTCTGCTTTTTTTCTATTCTTTAAACAGCTGTTTTATGAATAATGATCATTAATTTTTTGACATTTCATGATGACTACCATACTTTTGTCGCAAATAAATAACAATTGTCATTTAAGACTGAAAAACTGAAACTGTATTTAAATACAAATTAAATTTAAATGGCAATTAACTAATTGCATATTTAAATACAAAGTTTAAAAACTGGGCATAAGTACTTAAAGGCTTCATTACTCAAGCGGTTACGTCTTCGTAAACGGACTGTAAATGCTTCATTACTCGAGCGGTACGTTTAGTAAACGGAATTGAGCAATCTATTTCGTTTGCGTGAGAGCTCTTTTCTAGTTCAATTGACTCTGAATGAACTAGGTCGCTCTGTAGTTCAATCGATCTGTGACAGTTTCGTTCACGCAAAATAATCGTTGCCAAGTAATTAGGAGCATTTCAACTATAAAGTTTATTGCAAATTATGTTAAAACTTGTAGCATTTTACCAAAGTTTTTTATTAATTCTACTTAATGTTTAAATAATTTATGCGAAAAAACTTTTTAGCCTTTTTGCCTATTATTTTGGCAAATTACTAAAATAGCGAAAGAGCTGAACTACTAGTTCAAAGTAAAGAGTAGTTCAATTGAAGAAGATCGTTCATGAATAGGGTTGCCATACGCACTATTTTTCACAGTACTGTTTTTTTTATAAAACATTAATCAAAAGTACAGATTTTTTAATTACTGATTTTGTACTTTTTTTTTTAATTATCAAAATGTTAATTGAAGACAATTAATATTATAAAAAAAAAAAAAATTTAGCATGATTTTTTTTGGTAGAAAATTGCATCTGAATTTTGGAGAACTGAATCCAGCGATAAGAAGTATAGAAAGACTTTTAAAACATAATTCCGTTTTCAAATCTGATTCGATTTTAAACGAATGGAATCGCAAAGTTATTTTTATTGAAAAGATAAAATTT